>JAQFVV010012518.1:270000-525000 GCA_028023455.1 Epiperipatus broadwayi | reverse complement strand
ATTTAAAATAAATAATGTTGTTAGTTCAATTATTTCAGTGGTCTGTGCATTTTTCTCTCAGTTATCTCATCTCTAATGTATACATCTCCATTGATTCTGAATATTCATGTTCTCAGCTAATAAAAGTAGAGTTACAACTTTGAGAGCTGTGATGATAGTATCAGAATATAATTTATTCATTTGTAGGGTTTTTGTTAAGAAGAAAGTGGTGTCTTGAATTATGCTCAACGAAGTTCATACTCTGTACATTCAAATAAATTCTTATGAATGAATGCTGAGATAGGATTTTATGTATGATGATCAGAAAATAAATCCAGAGTATTTTATATAAACATCTATATAAAGGACAGAAGGTTTGATTATTATGATCAATATCTCTATTTTAATTGTTTTTAATTAATTGAAATTCAAACGTCATTAAACTTTAATAAATTAGCAAAATGCATATTGTTTTTAAATTATTCAGTTATATGCTAAATGTGTTCTCTGTACATTGATGTACATATGAATATGAGTCATAGTATATACACCACTGTCATTATCAGTAAAGCAAAGGATATCATAAGGATTTTTATTATTTTATCAAACATTTATTTATTCAAAAGAATTTATTCATTAATCTATATTATGAACTTAGACATAGCTAATGTTTTTTTTAATGAAAAATAATTTCTTGTTATAAAATGCATTTTATATATAATGACATTATACAATGGTGATTGATTAAAAAAATTCATATAAAATTATTAGCAACAGGAAGAGCTTATTATCTAACTAGTGATTGAACAAGTGAATGTGTGATAGATGCTACAGAAAATAGTACTATATTTTAAAAATATGATTGGTAGAGAAAATAATATCAAATATATAATATCCAATAAAGATTATGTTGGTATTGACCAATCAAATGAAATGCAATCAAATTATAATTTACAAGTGACTTAATCATATGGTTTGATATTAGCTTAGAAACTTGGATAAAATGCCTAATATATACATTAATTGTAGTAATAAGACAGTCATAAAATATATATAGCCTTTCTAGAAAAAGTTTAGATTCACTTTTGTCTTAATTATGGTATTTTTAAAAATAATAAATTACTGTTTACATGTTAGATACATAAAAGATGAATCACAGACAAGAAAAGAGACATTAGATAAAGCATAAAAATAACAAATTTCAAAGAAACTTTTGAAATGTGAAGGCATGTTATCCATAACGATAAGTAATTCACAAACACTAAAGAAAAAACTAAGATCATCAACTTTGAATAAATTGTATAATTATTAATAAAAAATGCATGTGCGTGTTTTTAAGTTTTTTTTCCAAATATTATATATTTAGTCTTTATTACATTTATTTACTTAATTTACATTTTATAGATTTTGCTTATCCCTATTAAAAATGTTTCATGTGATAGATATTAATCTTATATAATTTATTTTTTGTAACAAAACAAATGCATAATTATAGGTAGAAAATGTTGAATATTTTTCATAATTTTTATTTTTTTAAATACTAATTACAATCTTAAAATGTTTTCTACATATTACTAAATATTTATTTTGGGATTTAACAATTATCTAATATTTAATATTTTTCTGAATTATTTTTTATAGTTTGTATTTTAATTTAGAAGAGATTTGAACTCACACTTTCAAGCTTTCTACAGCTGTTCACTCCATCTTATACAACCAATACACATGCCCACATATGTAAAAAATAAATGATCTCCAATAGAAGTATTTCATGCTGAACCAGCACTCATCTGTTGGTCCAGATTATCTTCCCCCCAAAAAAAAAATTGTTATAAAAATATATTTTTAATATCATGATTTTTACTACTACAAAAATACATGATAATATATTGTTTATAACAGAGCCTGACTTTATTGATATGAATCACTTAAAATGTTTTTTTTTTAAAATTATTTATTAATAAAATATCAAAATTATATAAATATATAAAATGTTACAAATAGAAACATATTTACTGCATAATTTCTGTGGACAATGAATTAATAATATAAATAAACATAAAAAAGTTTATATGATATATATAATATAAATATAAAACATCAAATAAAAATAAATGAAATAGTTTGTAATTCAAGTATTTGCATGATGTTTTAATGCCAGAAGTACATTTATGGGGCTGTAATCAAGAAATCATTAGCTCTTGAATACAACACTTTATCACTGCACTAAACCATGAAGGGAAGAATACATTAATAGTGTTATAATAAAATAATCCACAACCATGAATTATTCAGTAATAAGAATTGTCTTGTAAATGTTAAATTATATGAACCTCATTAACATAAAATTTCTTAGCACAAATACTTTTTTTATATAAAAGTGATAGAAAGTCTTTCAAATCTGGTATGAAAATAATATCAATTAATTTGCATAGTAGGTAAGACTTAAACATGAAATTTTTTTTTTCTTGTTTAAGATTCTTTATGTAGAAATAAATAAAACAATGAAGCAATATTGTTAATATGGGTATCTATATACTAAGCTACATACAATCGATTTTCTCTTTGTTTCTTTAAAACACTGCATCTACATCATAAAATAATTCTGAAATAACTAATCAATAAATTTAAAATTTAATGTATTTTATATCTGTAAAATTATAAATTTATAAATTGCTCAAAAATACAACAGGTAACTAAAAGATAAAAAGAAAACATTTTTCAGTTATTACAGGAAATCCTTTTTTGCTTTTTAGAAATTAAATTAAAAATAAATTTTGTGTTTTTCATTGATATTATTAAAAATGTTTTAATTTGAAAAAGAAACAGAAACATTACACTTTAAGTTATTTAAGCTTCTTTTTGTAGTTTTTTTTTAAAAAAGTAGAAAAAAATCTACTTAAAGTTCTTAAATTAGACCACAGGCCACCTATGATAGAGGCATGAAAGAAAGCTACTGGAGAAGTCATAAGGAGCTATTTTTTATTGTCCATCCGTGTTGCTAAGTTACTTATTTTGTATAAGATGACAATTTCTTTTTTTTGTTGGATTTTTGTGAAGTTAAAAGAAAATGACTATTAGGTAGAAGTGGGAATTTTAAAAAAAAAAGCTTCATTTTATTCTTTTTTGTATAAATTTGTTGTGTTTATTGTTGTTTCAATGCTAGTCAGTTCATTTTTAATTGGATTGTTTGTTTTATTTAGAATTTGTATTGAATCTAGCTGACAATTCTTCTTTTCCTTGAAAAATTGGTTATACTTTTTGACTACATTTTCCCTACTCCATTATTTTTTAAAAGGAAAATAACTAAGAAATTAAAAATTTTCCAAAACCAAATTCCAAACATATTTGCCAATTACAAATAAGAGATTGTTTAAAATTATCTCCATCAATTAATTTTGTAAATCAATATTAGATATTATGAGAAATCAACCTTGAAAATTTATAATTATTCATATTTTTTCCTTCCCTCCCAATTCTCCACCCCACCTTCCCTTTTTTCAAAATCAAATAAGAAATTAAAATGACAAATAATACTAAAAGTTTGAAAAAAAATGACGTCAATATAAAATAAAAAGAGATTTTAGGTTATACATTGAATTTATAAATTACTTCATTATAATATTGACAATAAAATCATTTTTCAAATCCAAAGAATTTTTAATCGATCAATTAGTCATCTCAGTATTCTTTCATGATATCAAAGCAATATTTAAAGATTAAACTAAAGAGAATATTTAATGCAGATAGCTGAGTACATTGGACTGTTAATCTGAATTTAAACTTAAAATTATTAAATATCTATAAAAAAATTTAATGGGGAGTCTGTCCTTTTTAGATGGAGGACATTTTTTAAAAACAATTATTAGAAGAATACAGTTGGTTTTGTATATTTTCTGCATTTACTATAATAAATTGCAAACAAAGCATCATTGAACTTTCTCATCTTATTTTCAACACTAGGAGCAAAAATTTATTGTTTTTATTTATTTATTTATTTATTTATTTTGGCATCAACTATTGTAAAGTTGAAGAGTGATATTAACTAATAGTATCATATTTAAATCTCATACTATTTACAGGATATCTTCTTTTAATGAATGACATAGGATCTGCACATGTATATCCAAAGTTTAAATATTTTCTGTGTATTATACAAGATCAAAATAATGATCTGAGATTCAAAGACTCTAAAGCTTTGAACCCCAAATAATTTATTTATATAAGTAGAAAGCAGGAAGTATATATTATAAAGACCTTGATTATATAGTAATTATATACTGTTTAATGCTTTGGAAAAGATGATCTATACAAAACAAAGTATTACATAATGTTATCATCTTACTTTTGGAGGTTTTAAAGAAGGTAGGTTAAATTTTTTATTTAATGCAAATGTTATAATTTTATATATTTTTTATTTACATTTAGTCTATACAGTTAAATGTTGGTCATTTATTGAACTAATTAAATATTTAAATACAAATATAGTATAAATACTTAAGTTAGATGTAATTAGGGAGGATTTGAACTCAGACTTTCAAGCTTTGGTAAACAAGGGCTTTGAACATATCAGATTTTTAATGATATGGATGACTGAAGAGTTGAAGAGTGGAAAACTTTGAAACCTGTCCATTAAAGTTTGAAGATTTTCTATCTTAATATAAACTGAGTACTGATTATATATATGTGTGTGAGATTATAACCTGGACCAAATGATGTGTTTTGGTTTAGTGCAAATATGTATAATGGATCATTTATCTTTTTCACAAGTAAAGTGGTGGTGTGTATCAGTTGTATAAGATAGAATAGATAAATAAAGGGAGCATGAAAGTCTGAGTTCAAATCACCTCTAATTGAATGAATTAAAGTAAATGAAAGCTTTGAAATTGAGAACATAAAATTAATATAACGTCCAGTGTAATAACTACTTTATTTTTAAAGTATGAAATACAAAAAATTGTAAATATTAATCAAATTGATTTGAAGAAGTAATGTATATTAAAACAATAGTTTAGATCTTAAAACGTATTTAAAAATTGAAATATTACACAATCCAGATATAAAAAACTAAGTAAAAGAAAACACAAATAGTTCAGGTAGTTGAATAAAAAAATAATCAAATCATTAATAAATGATTTGAAAATTCATAAGAAATTGAGATACTAGAAATGACAAAATTAGAACCAAAGTTAATGGATGATGAGCACTAAAATTTGCTATTCTGCCATGACATATGATGAAGTAATGATAAAGATTTTACTTAGAATATCACTGTATATTATCATTTTTAAAAATTAAATATATTGAGCCTAAAACATGTGTTTTATAGAAATTAGTTTCGTACTTGCATAATGTGGCGAATAAAATATGTACATGGAAATTGAGAAACTTTTTATTGCTTCAATTTTTTTCAAATAAGTTATAGAAAACTGAAAAAATAAAAATTCAGTTTTCACTCATTACAAATATAGTAATCTCAGGATTTTTTACTATTTAAATTTTATAAATGGAAACGACACTCATTTTATTAAAACATTTCAAATTTTAAGCCAATAAACATCACATGATCACCATTTCTTATGCTTGCTCTTAACTGTTATTAAAACAGGCAAAACTCTCTATACATATTGCCACTCAGTGCAAGCCAGAGTAATCAATGGATGAGTAAGCTTTAGATGGGGATTTTATGCACAAGCCTTCTGGCATCCATTGATTACTCTGGCTTGCACTGAGTGGCAATAAGTATAGAGAGTTTTGCCTGTTTTAATTTCAAATTTTGTAAAATCGTTTTAAAAAATGTGCATTATTACTTTATAAGAACTTATTTTTAATTAAAAAACAACAAATAAAGCCTTTTTGTTTGTTTTTTGAATAAAAAGTTCGTATATTTAAATACAAATTTAATATTTAAAAAGTAGTCTTAAATAAGCATTTAAATGTTTTTTTTTAAAAAACAACAATTACCTTATTAGGAACTAAATGGCATGTTTCTTAGGCTTAAATCTACTATAAAACCAGCCTCTTAATGCATACATCTAATTATACTTAAAAAATTGAAATAAGCCTGTGTGTTTCAGTTATTATATAGTAGAGATGTCTGCCCATCTCTTGTATATGTATTGAAATGGATTATGTCCTGTACATGAGGGGTCAGATTGACTTTAGGTCAACAAGGGTATGACAAGAATCTCAGCCTCAGGGTGGCCTTTGAGCGTTCCATCATCAGATTTTCAATTGGATGGATGGTTGAAGAGTTGAAGTGTGGAGTAGATTGAAGCCTGTCCATTAAAGTATGAGGATTGACTATTTTAATATATATCTGATCACTTATAGCATATATGTGTAGAGATGGCAATCTGGACCAACTGATGATTGCTGTTTCAGCATAAAATACATGTATTGGTGATTATTTATTTTTTCAACATATATGTGTTCAATTGTATCAGTGTTATGAGATAGTGTGGAGTGTGGTGGGTTGTGTGAAGGTCTGTGCTCATATACCCTATATATTACATATATAAGCATAGGTATATAATAAGTCTGTGTGTTTCAGTTAGTAAATAGTTATTGTAATTTTTTTAAATTTTCAAATGTAAAAAATATGTTTGCAAAATTGTCTATTTATGTAAAGCAAAAATGTTTAGCCCCATTGAAAAAAATAGCTATTGTAAACATATGTTTTATTTTTGAAAATAGTTAGTTTTTTTAATATTAATGTCACATTTGGATCAAAACACAGGAACAGAATATCAATCATTAAAAATTGTTACATTCAATATATTTTTAAATTTATATTAAAATCAATAGATTGATTATCTTTGTAAAGAACGTTGAAATTAATGAATTTTAAAATATAACCTTGAAAATACTGGAAACCATCTTACTTTTTATTAGATCTCTGCCCATCCTTTATATATGTATTAAATGGATTATGTTCTGTACATGAGGGGTTATATTGACTTATAGGTCAACATGGGAGTGATAATAATCTCAGCCTTAGGGTGGACTTTGAGCATTCCATCATCAGATTTTCAATTGGATGGGTGGTTGAAGAGCTGGAGTGTGGAGTGGATTAAAACCTGACCATTAAAGTATGAAGATTGGCTATCTTAATATATATCTGAGCACTTATTGCATATATGTGTAGAGATGGTAATCTGGACCAATTGATGATTGCTGGTTTAGCATGAAATATGTATAGTGGTGATTATTTATCTTCTTGACATATATGTGTTCAAGTGTATCGGTGATATGAGATGGAGTGGTTAGCTATGGGTCATATGAAAGTCTATGTTCACATACCTTATATATTACATATATTGATACAGGTATATAATAAGCCTGTATTTCAGTTATCTTTGATTTTAAAATCTAATTGATTGTCAATAGACACACTTCTTACATTACGTTAATTAAACTCATTATGTATGTCATTTATTTAAATTAATACTAAAGTCTTTGTGAAAGAATAGAATGAATCCACCTATTCTTTCAACCCAAATGCTTATGTATGGGCAAATCTTAAGCACTGGAAATGAAAGCGTGAAGATAAACCAATCACTTTAAATTACTCTTTACCATGTCTGAATGAATGACGCCTACAACATTTTCTAGAATTTATGACACATCATTCTTAAATGAAACTAAACATATGTAAATGAGATATTTATTTATATAGCACAATGTATATAAATTGTAATAAACTAAAGATCAGCATTTCAAGCTAATGTACATGCGCTTTTTTATTAATGTTAATAATAAATGAATACTTTCATTTCCAACACAAGATAAAGTCTTTGCGAAAGAATAGAATGAATCCACCTATTCTTTCAACCCAAATGCTTAAGTATGGGCAAATCTTAAGCACTGAAAATGAAAGTGTGAAGATAAACTAATCACTTTAAATTACTCTTTACCATGTTTGAATGAATGAAGCCTACAAAATTTTTTAGAATTTATGACATTCTTAAATGAAACTAAACATATGTAAATGAGATATTTGTTTATATAGCACGATGTATATAAATTGTAATAAACTAAAGATCAGCATTTCAAGTATTTATTTATTATTAACATTCATAAAAATGTGCATGTACATTAGCTTGAAATGCTGATCTTTAGTTTATTACAATTTATATACATCGCACTATATAAATAAATATCTCATTTAAATTAATACTATTTTTTGTTCCAGATAACTCTGTAGACATATTTAAAATAAGTCAAATCATAAAAGCCTTTCACACATCAACAATTTCAGAAAACAAGTGATTTATATAAGCAATTATCTATATTCAGCATCATTATCAACATGCTGCGGGATAAAGATCTCTTCAATTTTTTATTTTTTCTTCATATCATCCTAGAAAACTTCTTTATCTCATTTATACACATTATATGTGGGATCTTTCTAAGTTTTTTTTACAATCTTTTGTAATCAAATTTAATACTTAACTGTTTATCTTTCTGGATTTTTTTTATATCTTTATTCATTTCTTTTTCTTCATTGCAGTTATAACTTAATATTAATTTAAACTGTTGCCATCAAGTATATCTTGCTATTTATATAAATAGTAAATATATGTTGTGAAGAAAACAATTAGAATTATTTTTAGAAAAAACTTTTTCTTTTTTCATGTGGCCTTTTAATAATATTTTAACAAGCTAGATTTAAATATTATTATCATCTCAAAAAAGATATAAAGAAAAATAAAAAACGAAAGATGAATTTTGCAAATATTATGCATAAAAATATAATACATTCATATATATTATATTTTTTTCATTTGATATTTTGTGTTGTTTTATTTTAACTGTTTTTTTTTTTTCATGAGTGACGTCAACATGTTGACTATTTAATGTCTCTATATTGACCAATGAAAGAACTCTATTTTGGTCTTTAGTTTATATTCAATATAATTTTCATAAAGTACCTATATCAGTCTCTGCTATAAAAATCATGTTTAATCCTTGGACACTGCAACAGGTTTAATTGTTCCTCTGATGAGTGATTCATAAGTTTTCAACATTTGATTTTGGTATCGAATCATTTGTCGCTATCAGAATTTAATAAATTGTATTTTATTTGATAGAAATTTATTTGCAAATGAAATAAATTTAAAAAAATGATATTTGTATTTTGAATATATGGAAAAAATAAGATCATAATAAAAACAAAGAATGGTGTCACCATTCAATAGCCAGGGAGAGCAGTTTGATTTCATAAAATCAATGACAATTTTTTTTATTGACATTTGTGTTTAAAATGTAAATGAATAAATATCAGTAACTAATAAATCTATTAAATTAAGCTTTAAATGAGCAAAAAATTTTTTTTATAATTTTTACAATTATGATGGGAACTAAAATTTGAACCCCTTCACAAAGGTTAAAATAAGTAAGATGAATAAATTTTAATAAATGAAGAAATGGAAAAATAGTTTAAAATAAGTATAAATGTATCTGTGGATCAAAAGAGGTATAAACATATTATGTAAATGATTTTCTTCCCATGTTAATGTAAAACAAAATGACCATTTAAAATTAAGATTAGAAATTTTTTTAAAAAGAAGAAAATATGTTGCTTTATTTTTCTTTTAATTTATTATTTTCTATATAATAACTGAAACACAGGCTTATTATATACCTGTGTCTATATGTAATTACTTTAGAAATTTATTAATTAGTATTGGTGTTTACATAATAATTTTTTTGTTAAGTGGTACATGGAATGTTAATAAACAATAAAGTGTTTTTTTTTAAAAAAAAAGAAAAGAGAAAAAGCATATAAATATCTGAGAATGGATTAATTATATATTTTTTTTTATTTATCTAATCAAAATAAAATAAATCTTGTACATACAAGATTTTTCTTTTGTTTTAGTTCAATCAGGTTATTGATTGATTAATTTTTTTTAATTACATGCTATTTAAAGATAGTCTGAATAGAATAGGAATTTTCTTAGTTTTTTTTTTTTTTGGGTACAAGTTTGAAGTGAAGATATGGGGATGGTATTGGCCACATGCATAATAAGTCACCATTTTCTTTTATAAAAAAGACATAATAAAAAAGTTTGGATTTGAATAGTGATCTTATATTCTGTTTGCTTAGTCTGGAAGCCACTTCAACTGCATTTCATGTTGTTTTAAAAATGAACATTAAAAGTCATAGTTTTGGAAAGAGTTTAATTGGGGTGTTTGATTAGAAACAAAAATAATTAAAATAATTAGTTTGTGCACTACAAAGTATATCATGGATGAAATGTACAATCTTAAGTGCACTATAAAAAAACTATGGAGTTGAAATCATCTGAGTATACCAGACTCATTATCCACAATAACCATGTAATCATGTTTCTATTGCCATCTGTCTGCTACAGGATTATTGGTTTGCCAAATGGAATTTCCCATAAAAAATGAAAATACATTTGTATATGAATTGCCTATGCCTGAAAGTTCAATGAGAATATAAGGGAGAACAAGATAGAATTTACACATATTAGAAATCTTACTTATTTTATTGTTATATTCCCAGGAATTAAGGTAAACATTTTTTTAAAAAATTATTCCAATTGTATTATTTTTGTTTTTGTAGTATTAATTTTATGATCAATTATGAACTTTTCATTTGCTCTTCCCCCTACTAATGGTTGTAAAAAGGCACATCCATGCAATGCATGTATATAGTGATTCACAGACCAAAATATCTAAATACAAAATCCAAATGAATTAAAAAAAAGGGTATATAATTAATTAAATGTATAAAGTAATGGAACCCTACAGGTTTATTTATATAGACAGCTTTTCTTCTTTTGTATTTTTGTGTTATTAGAGTTTTTTTTTTTTTTTTTTGTATTCTTATTATTCATATTTGATGGAAGGAATTTATGGGGGAAAGGATCAGTTTTGTGATAGAATATTATTATTTTGTTTGTCTAAAATAAATTGATTTGTTTGTCAAATTACCTAGTTAGTGGTCAATCATTTCATTAAATTATTTATTAACAATAATAGGTGAATATTAATAAAATGAATAACATTCCATGTCTCTTTCTACTGAAGCCTAAATATCACTCTCCTGAGAGTTATTATTTTATACAGATAACATTGAGTGAGTATAAGGAATTGCTATACTGGTAGTCTATTCATACTTTCTTTATATGTTCTCTCCCATTGCATAATTCTTTACTCATTTTATAAGAATTGCCACTTAGAGCTGATATCAATATCAGTGCTTATAAATATGACTTGAGAGAGTTGAAACTTGAATTTAGGTGTTGTATAATTTTGGGTACATATAAGTTGGCTTTGAAATGTAACTAAAATAACATCATACAGTCATTTTCATTAAATAAAATTCAGAAATAATGAGATATTTTATATTAATATTGAACTGCAAAATAATCCATACATTTATATAAATAGATTAGTATTGTCATTTAATGTATGATCAAATAATTTACCCAATCTCTGATAATAAATATCCTGCAAGGAAACATTGACCAGTACACAACATTGTAATGCATTATATCAGACAGTCAGTGATGATTTATTAGTGATTAGTTTAAAAGGGTATGTTTGTCAGTCTTCTGTAATTTGTTTTGTTAATAATATGCTAACATTCATTAATCTCTATTTTTAAAAATAAAATATATATGAATGAAATAAATGTGTAATCATTTACATCTTTGATTGTTAATCATTTATTATGCAATTATTGTAAAAAATAATAATGAATCTTAATAAACTTCACAAAAATCATCATGGTTTTAGTCATTTAAAATTTTCTTTCAAAGTAATCTCACAAAGCAAATGAAATCTGATAACAATGACCAACCATGTCAAAGCTTGTCAAAATTTGTTTAAAGTCATCCACCACATTTATGATTATCTTAAAGTTTTTAGACTTTTTTAGAATTAAAATATCAGAATAAAATATATGTGAACTTCATAATTTAAAAAAAAAAAATTAGGTGAAATATTTCAATAAATGGCTGTACAAGCAAGTCATGCTTTCCCCAAATTTTTACATACAAAATTCCTCACTTTGATGAAACACCTGGTTAAATTCATCATTGTATACATTTTCTTTAAAACCATCACCATCATTATTAATAAAAATTTAATAACAATAAACTTTTTTCCTTTTTAAAAATATAGTTCCAAATGATCTTCCATATATATATATTTTAAACTTTTTTTATTTATTTACATGAACCACATATATTCCAATATGTTGTGCATGTTTCCAATGTTTCAACCACTCCCCTGTAGTCACTATCAAATATCTCCCCATATTCTTTATATTTTGAACCATTTTTATTACATCTTAAATAAATGTACAGAACACTTGCAGCCATTATCAAGGATCTCCCCCTATTTTTTATTTTTAAATTAAAAAAATGGTTCAAAAATAATAAATAGGGGGAGATCTTTGATAATGACTACAAGATGGTGGTTGAAAATTGGGAACATGTGCATAATGTATTGGAGTATATATGGTTTTATGCAAATAAAAATGTTTTTTTTTTTTTAAAAAAAAGAAATTCTATTGGATTTTTTATATATGAAAGAACACTAAATACTTTTTATATACATATTTAAATGTTTAGTTTTTTTTTTACTATAAAATAAATTACCTGAATTTAAGAAGTATATTTTAAAAAGTTTTATGAGTTAAACAACGCATTTTTAATTATTACCTAAAATAAATCTAGAAATATTGATAGTCTTAATTTTAATTAAGAGTTTAAGTTTTAGAACACTTCAAAGTTTGAAATAAATAAATGCAAGTCATTTATTTATTTAAAAAAAGCATATTGAAGAATTTATTACTAATATGTCATCATTAATAAATATTCACAAATAATTATGATCATTCTAACTATAGTAAAATCAACAAGGCAAAACAAAATAAGAAAATTAAAATAACCATACAAACCAATTTATGAAATACTGTAATGATCAGATTTGTACATTCATGTAACAAAACTTAGAGTCCAGGTAAAATATATTAAACTTGATTGAAATGGGATATGAAGGTCCCAGTCCAACCAAGCATCAGCATATTTACCAGTGCTCCATGATTTAATACTCTATAAATGACATTTCTGAGATAACACACAGGCTTTGTTTTAATTTATGATCTGTGTCTGTACAGGGAGATAAATGAGACTCATAATCCTACTGCACATGAAATACAAATATGGGTTAATAAACTAATAATGGGCTAAAGTTAACTAATAAAAGAGTCTAGATTAACATTCTAATTAAAATGTATATTAAACATATTTAATCAATAACTTAATTTAATTGGAATACAGTAAAAATGATAATGGAGATGTGTAAATTTAAATAAGTTTATTATATTTAATAATAATGAAAACAAAACAAAATTTGTCACACTCAATTAAAAATCAAATTGCAACTAATTTAACATGTTCAGACATTATACAATGAGATGAGATTAATTGAAAGCAATACAGTGCATGATCTCATTTAAATGTATCGAATAACTACCAGGCCCAGTGAGTAATTTATGTCTATGATAATTTAATATGCTAAATAATATTTATTTTACCAACTGATAAATAATATTTATTTTATATAAAGTGTGAATAGTTAGTTGAAATTAAATTGAAAGGCTGCAAACCATTCTGCTTATTATAATGCATATCTGACAGCCAATCAGATGTTATGCTGGCTTTCTGAATAATAATCAAACCATAAACACAAGACTCAGTGAGTTACATGTGAAGATATTTAAAGCTTCATGCTTTTAAACCTAAATACTTCAGACTGGCTTAGATATATAGAAAGACAAGTAAAGAAAAGGGTGGACTGCCCTTTTCTTGTAAAATTCTCTGTGTTGTGTTTATGGTTTGATTATTATTCAGACAGCTAGCATAACATCTGATTGGCTGTCAGATAAGTATTGTAATAAGCATGAAGGGTTTGCAGCCTTTCAATTTAATTTCAACTGATAAAGTAACAATGCTAGCCAAGGAATTTATAAGCTACTACAGCATTAATATTATGGCTGTTAATTTAAGCTATATAAGGTTCAAGCACAATCGTAAAGCTTGAGAATGATGCAAATCACAATCATCAAACTAGACATTCTCATGGTTTCAGATAAATCACAAATATATATTACACTACCTATCGTTCACTATAGACACATTACTAAACTTTACTAAAAAGGTGGTGATGCAGATGAGCAATTATTTCCACATATAAGATGTGTGGAACCTTTAAACTGAAAGGCTTGCTAATGAATGAATTAATTAAAATACAAAAGATTTGGAAATCAGATAAGCCATTCAAGAGTCCTGGCCCCTTACCTCAGTAAGGTGTTTGGTGCTCTTACCCAAACAATTCAGCCCCTGGGTATGACCTGTGTCCATCTTTATGTGGGAAGCTGATAAATGGTCTCTGCCATTGGCTATTAGGATTTGCAAAACAAGGATATATCTATACATATATCAAATACACACCCACAATGCACAAAGGCAAAATAACAAATATGTTAAAATAGTTAGCTAATATATGCCTTGCTAACAAAAGCCAATTCATAAATTATGCATTAAAAATCAATGCAATAATAAAAAGGGGCTAAATTCATAAATTAATAATCCCGTTTAATAAATAATTGACCCACATCACCAAAACAATATTACTAGGAGGCAGTATATCTTAAAAGGGTGGAATTAAGTAAGAACTATAAAATAGATCTTCATAACGTATATTTATAGCCGGAATTCCCTTATTAAGTAGTTACTTTTAAAATCATATTTTATAATTATAATATTGCCAAACCGAAATAACGATTTATTAAAGATAAATTTAAAATCAATTTGGACTATTGTAACAATTGCAAGGTGTTCAATTATTATTATTATTATTTTATTTTATTTCAAAACAGTGAGATGGGTTAGGATAACTAAGCATTATACTAGATTTATTAGATTGAAGATAGAAATAATATCTTCGGCATGAACTTATTCTAATTAATACACTCACTGTTTCAAGTGACATTTGGCATATTATCACATATATAAGAAAATGAAATCTTAATACTAAAATTTATAAAATAGCATAGGCATTACTACAAGCATGAAAGCAAAAGATAGATTACAGTTAGGATTATAATCATTAATTTTACCTTTTATTTTTTTATAATATTAAAGGTCTTCCAGATATTAAGATTATGGAGAATAAGGCAGGTGTGACTCTACAATTTAACTATGCAAAAATTTTAGAAATTAAAATTAACTTTGAAAGTTCAGTTACATTTATAATAGCTATAGCTTTAGATTTAAGAATTAAAGTTCATTTTAGAGCTCTTTGTTGTGACATTAGGAATGTTTACCTACAACTTGTTGTTGGAAGCATGTATGTTGGTGGCATCATTCTTCATGGTGGATATGGCAGTAGCAATTTTTCTTTTGATAGGTCAATATCTCTCCAGTTGTAACATCAGCACAGCAGGTCTATAATGGTAATGTCTCCCATCACTATAGTGGCTAGATGCCCTCACCATATAGAATGGAGACCGAGATTACCATCCTCTGGGCTTGGAGAACAGAAACTTCCACCCATTCTACTCAGCCATATTAAAATTTAAATTGATGTGGATTTGGTTAGAAAACACTTTCAAGATTTAACAGAGTGTTTTTTACACGGAACACGTTGGCCTATTTATACTCGCCTTCCATTAAATTACATTTTTAATAACAAAATTTTCTTCCAGTAAAAAAAAACATTAGCACCATTAAAATTTATATTTTTAAGTACCAAAATAACTTCTGTCTTTTGTATTATTCGAACAGGATGTTTTCTAAGATTTGATCATTTACTTTCACAACAAGATTTTAGCAATTGACATGGTTGGTTAAGTTTTATTTATGAGATAAAATATATTTTAGACAAACATTTATTGTTTTAATAATTTTTAGATTTAGTCATCACGCCATCCTCAAAACAGATTTAAATCACATGATATTTTTAATAAGTGATTTTAAAAAATAAGTACTGATTTTAAAATCTAAGAATTGTATCAAAAACAAAATACATCTACTATATATTTATTATGATAATACACATATATACATGCGATTAAAGTAAACTGAAATATAAATTGAATTAATTAATATACATTAAATTATAGATTGCTTTTAATAAATATATTATGGTAATCTATATATAACAGTTAGGTTACAGACATTGATGCACACATATATATTTGCGATCATATATACCCATATAGGCACTTTTTGAGACACTTTTAGGGTTTAAACCTGGCACAGAGTGGGCTGTGGGATGTAACTAGGTGAAACATATATGAAAGGGTAAATATTCCATTTTAATACACTCACTTTTTTTTTTCTCTCTCTCTCTTTCACACACACACACACACATAAAGATATTCAGATTCATTCACATTTTTTTACTTTAAAAACTAATTTATACATATCAAGTAAAGAAAACTGCTTAATATGTAAAACCAAAACTTAAGATGGTGCATTTAGAAATGACATTGATTGTATTTTGCTGATTATTCCATTTCTAACATAAATCTCTGCACAAGACTCTCCAATATTTTTGCTATGAATATTCATAGATCTATTGAACATAGTAACAATGTTTGTTCTGGAAAATTTTCTTGTATTTTATTAATCATATAAATATTAGAATTGATAATGCAGCTTTTATTGTGTTTTTTTCATCTATGAAAAAAATGATGTCAAAATTTTACTTAATTGGTTAATAACATTTCAAATAGAAAAGATACAAGTATTCCCCTTTCAACAAAGTGGGCTCTCCAAAGAACTTTAAACAGATTTAAATAACAAACAAATTTAAATAATAAATGCAAAAATAGATATCAATATACATAAAGACCATCTATAATAAAATCCCAAAGAGCCATGATTATGATATAATGTATTAAAAGCATGCTAAGCATAATAAAAGCTAAAATTTATAGACATATATATACCTTCTTTGTGTTAAATGTGTGAACATTTACATAGTTAACATTCTATTGCTTATAAAAATCTTTATTTTAATAAATATCACAGTCATATCTTCCTAAAAAAAAAGAAATAGATATTGAACTTTTTTAGAGTATTTCTGACAAATTTTTTATTAAATAAACACTGCTGCTTTGTATTTTTATATTGGACTATTTCTATCATCTAATATATGTATTGAATGTCTTTAGAAAAATGTAACTTTATTTAAATATTCCAAATACATGCAACTGTTAGTAATAGCATATCAAACAGGTTAATATATGCACAATGTTTCAAGAGGTATTAAGGTATTAGTCTCCCCTCTTCTTCAGGTGTTGCTAGCCTGACTAGTGATAGTACTAACAGAGTGTTATGTTAAAATTCAAAACTCAAGAATTTAAGGACCCAGGTTCGAATTCCATGCTAATATTATCACTGGTCAGGCCAGAAACACCTGAAGAAGAGGGGAGACTAATATCTCTCAAAACATTGTGCATATACTAACCTATTTGCTGTTCCATTACTAACAATTAAATGTATTTGGAATATTTAAATAAAGTTAAATTTTTCTAAAGGCATTCAATACATATAATATTAGATGATTGAAATAGTCCAATATAAAAATGCAACTAGAACACCATCATCACAAACCTTCAGGAAAACACTGCTGTATCTTTCAAGAATATTATTTATTACTATCATCATATTAACTATTATTAATTCAATGTAAAATGCACTTCTCTCTAAGTTTATTCCAACGTTTTCAGTTCATAATTTTTTTTTTTAAAGTCAGACCTGCTAAATTTCTATTTCATCAATTTTACTTCCGGTCTCCTTCTAGGTCTCCTATTTATAAAAAAAATTTTTTGGTACTCTATTCTTTTTTTATGAATCACTAATCTTATTAACTAAATATCTTTCTTTACAAATTAAGCCAAACTAATTATTAAAGCTTTGCTATATACGTGCTACATATATTTATTGTTGAATGTTACTTTGTATAAGCGTATATACTGCAAATTATTGGAGTATTTATAGCTTGAGCTACAATCATATTAGACCTTTGATATAATATATTATTAAACAATAATAAAATAGATAATTTATTTTTTTTAAAAAGTTGAGTTTCATTATAAGATTTACATTCTCTTTGTTCTATATTGTTTAAATTTGTATCAGTCTTAGAAATTAATTTTGTCTTTAAAAGATTCAAATAAAAATACACAATATGTAGATATTTTTTCCAGCATCATTTAAAATAATCGTTTTTATATTTAATATAAATGTGTATATTCTGAAAATATAGCTTCTGACTTAATTTCTCACATCTTTGTAATCCATTATTCTATTAATAGTAACTCCAATCAATTTAAAATAAACAAATAAAAAAAAAAGCAACATCGACGAATTAATATATATTGCAAGAGCTACTTAATTTTAAAATTCAATTGACATTTTCAACATACATACATGTGTGTGTTAGCTTCATTTTATAATTTAATTATTTTATTATTTGTATTGAAGGTTAATATCTAACTAAAGTTAATCAAGCATTAGAAAAGATCCTCTCAGAGGAGTTTCTGATGGAGATACTCTTTTGGTATTGATTAATAAGCTAGACGGAAAACTGACTTCTATTAATATTTTTATTCAATTCAGACATCTGTGCTTCGGAAAAATAATGAGTACTAATATCGCATCTGGCTATTAAATTTAAAATATATTTTAACCAATTAATTTAAACGTTTATTTAGAATTTTAACTAAAAAGAATATAATTTTAATAAGTGTAAGATAAAATAACAAAAGACTAATGACCTTAAAATATATTTTGTTTAATATATATAAACCAAATAAAAATACCGTTTAAAAATTATTATTATTAATAAATAAAACTATTAACTGTTAACTTTAAATATTAATAATAACAATTATAAAAATTCTGATATTTTCAGTTATAATCAAAATTCTTCTTATTAGTTAAAGTTTTTAAGTTTTCTGAAGTAAATATATTGATATTTATGAATTTTAATGTGTGCGCTTTGCCTACTAATTAAAGATTATCTACTTCTATTTATAAAAACTGCTTCCTTAATTTTTCTTTGTTAAGGTTTCTTTCCATATGAAGAATTTTAGTGTTTTATAAATATGCAAGCAGCAACTAACAAAGTATTATATTTTTTCTCCTTTGATTAATAGAGATCTATAAGTTTACTTACCTTCATTTGAATGCTTCCATGTCCATTTCCTTTTAACATTTTTCTCAAAAAAAAAAAAAAGAATTCATAATATAAAGTTCTTTTTTTGCAAACTCCATAAGTCTATGTCGTCTCTCATTTCTATTACCATAACCAAAATTACCTACAGCAGTTTCATCTTTCATTTGTTTACCAATTCTAGCATTAAAGTCTACCATAAGAATTTTAAAATGTTGTTTACTCTGATCAAAAGCCTTTTGTACATCCATATAAAAATCTTCTACTACTTCATTACTATGAGAACTTGTTGGGGCATAAACCTGATTTATCTGAATTTGGTATCTGCTATTAAGTTGTAAAACTAAAATTACTATTCTGTCTGATACACCATCAATCTCCACAATGTTATTCTTCCATTTTTATTTATAATGAATCCTACTCCACTTGTATTTCCAATATTTGTGCCTTTATAGTAGAGTATATGTCCACTTTTTAAGTCAATTGTTTCTTCACCTTTTCTTATGAATCTGAGACTTGGACACTTAATAGAAGAGCAATATAGAGACTTCAGACCACACAAAAAAGTATGGAGAGATGCATGTTCAAAGTAACAAGAAGATATCGAAAACGAAATGTATGGGTAAGAGAACAAACAGGTGTTACTGACCTCATTGAAAAAATTAAAAGACTGAAGTGGAGTTGGGCTGGACATATTGTTAGAAGAGATGATAATAGATGGACAATTAAAATTTTAAACCAGATTCCAAGAGATTGTAAAAGACCCAGAAAGAGACCACATGTGAGATGGATGGATGAAATAAGAAAGTGTGCAGGGGTGATGTGGAGAAGAGAAGCTAAAGATAGGAAAAGATGGAATGAACTTGGAGAGACCTTCATCTTGCAGTGGATTGATAATGGTTGATGATGATGATGTTTATTTCTAATTTGAATCTGGATAACACCATAATAAATAGAAATCAATAAGACAATTTTTATAAATAGAAATATTTAATCATGAATCTTAGAATATTGCATGATGATATTTACTTTTGGCAAATGAAAAATTTTTAAAAATTGAGAATGACTGAAAATAACATACACAGGGATGGCTCATGCTAATCTCTAATTTATCAAAACTAGATAAAAATGTATTCTTCCATAAGGATGTGAATATATGTAAGCTATTTAACAGTGAACAAACAAACAACTGCATATATATAATATAAATTCATCTGAATAAAATCAGATTTTCAAGAATTGAATACATGGATGCAATTACATCATTAACTATAATTTTTAATGCTTGGACAATTTATTTTCCATTATTATTATTTCTTTACTCTTTCATTTTAAATTAATAATTTGTACAAATTAACATATATTTAACAGGTATTAAAAGAAAGTTCTTACAAAAGGTTAATTTAACATATATAATAACAAGTCAATATTTATTATTATTTTCTTAAACTGACAGTTTCTATAACATAATATCCAGGTTAACAAGCATTAAATACAATCTCAAAATAGTTAAGATAAAGTCTAATCAGTCTTTTTAAATATAAAACTTACAAATCAAAATAATTGTAATTTATTTCTTCCTTCTGACAAATATTAAAACAATTCATTTATGGTGATATTATTGTATTTTCCATTTCTACTCTTTAAAATAAGCATTGTTTTTATATATAAATCACTTTATTGAAGTACATATGTAAGAATGATACAATTGTAAATAAAATGAAAGTGATCCATGTTGCTGGGGCAACCAGATGGTCTGATGTACTAATGTTAAAATAATCATTGTTTCATCATTTTTTCACCAAAGTTATTCAAAGTAATGTGTCAAGTGTTCCAGGTTAGATTAGCTGCCAGTGGTTCTTTCTTTTCACTAAATGATAGTAAAGTTTTGATAGGTCTGGATAAAGAAAGAATCCAGTCTGACTAGTAAAAAAAAAAAGAAAATTGATTTCTAAAAATTTGGTCACAAATTAAAAGACCTAAATAATTAATTACACTGGCATCAGAATAAAACAGGCAAAACTCACTATACGTATTGTCACACACAGCATTCTAAAGTAATCAATGGATGCCAGAAGACTTGTGCATAAAATAACTATCTAGTGCCTACTCATCCAATATCCCCAGACTAGTTTCTGGCTTGTGCCCTTCATCAGTGAGGAGCCTTGGATCTGAGAGCACTGCACCTAGATCTTAGGATCTTTTATCTCCACTTTACTACAAAACTATGAGTCTTAAATTGAAAACACCTTAATATTTCCATTCAGCTCATCAGCTTATATAGTCATATAGGTCTGAACTCAGTTCAGTACCTATACATTTTGGTGTCTTTAGTTTTTTAAAAACCACTGATGAAGGCCACAAGACAGAAACTAGTCTGGGAAAATTGAATGAGTAGGTACTAGATGGGATTTTATTCACAAACTTTCTGGCATCCATTGATTACTCTAGCTTGCTGTGTGTGGAATATGTATGGTGAGTTTTGCCTGTTTTAACAACAGTTATAAGCAAGCATAAGAAATTGTGATCATGTGATGTTTATTGGCATCAGAATAGTTAGAAATATTCTGAAATTTTACAGGTTTTCTTGTGTATTTAGTATTTGTCATTACTATTATTAGTATGATTGATGAATGAATATTGTATTTCTGTGTTTGATTAAAACATTGTAAACTTTTATCTTATATGTTTTTAAAGTTAATTAAGGTTTAAAACAGGCAAAATTCTCCATACAGTATTGCCACTCAGTGCAAGCCAGAGTAATCAATGGATGCCAGAAGACTTTTGCATAAAATCCCCATCTAGTGATTACTCATCCAATATCCTATGAAGAGTTGTTCCTGTTTTAATAGCAGTTATAAGCAAGCATAAGAAACGTGGATCATGTGATGTTAATTAAGGTTTATAATATTTTTATTTGGCATTCTTTCATATTGATAATTTATTATATTATTATTTTACAAAAGTAGGTATAAATTTTTTTTTGCTTTCTTTAAAACATTCTATGTTTGGTTTTAATGTATACATGTTACATATATGTGTGTACACATGCATGTGATCTGGTCATCACAAATTTTATGTTGTTATAAAAATTGAGTTAAGTTTCCAGGGACTATGAATTCTGAGTTTCTGTCTGAAGTGTATAATTTATAGTAAAACCATACTATTTAAAAAGCTAAAAGGTGACACCTTCATAGAATTTTTGTTTGCTTCTAATATAAGTTAAACTAGTTTTCACTTAATAATCATTATGTGTCATATCCTTAAATGGGACTTCCAACTTGGATTATAAGTGATACCATAATATATGGTATATTCCCCCACAATATAATCATTAAATAGTAGCTATAAAAATATAATTTAAATTATTGCTATTCAACAATATAGTATGACTTTAGTATGAAAAGAAATGGGTATATAACTTCAAACTTAGTTTTATTCTTTCTGCAGCCCTATTATTAATTATTACATATATGCTCCATCATATTTATAAAGATTTTAGTCTGTTCTACATGCATCACATACACATTTTATTCCAATTTTTTTTTGCAAATTATTATATGGTTGGCCATTTAAGTTACTGCTGATTAAGCTCAAACACCATTTTCGGAGAAAAAATACGTAAAATTCAAGGTTTTGGAGCATTCTTGTAAAATTGTTTAAAAAGTTTAGGACATATTATTTTAAAAACATTATAATTACAATTCCATATTATAATACATTAAAGATCAGCCTTTCAAGCTATTGTGCATGCACTTTTTTACGAGTGTTAATAATAAATGAATACTTTCATTCCCAACACAAGATATAGTATTTATGAAAGAATAAAATGAATCCACTTATTCCTTCAAACCCAAATGCTTATATATGGGCAAATATTAAGTACTGGAAATGAAAGCGTGAGGATAGACCACTCATTTTAAATTACTGTTTACGATGTCTGAATGAATGACATCAACAAAATTATCTAGAATTTACTAAATGTCACTCTCAAATGAAACTTAAACATATGTAAATAAGCATTTATTTTTATATAGTGCTATGTTTATAAATTGTAATACATTAAAGATCAGCCTTTCAAGCTATTGTGCATGCACTTATAGAAAATTGATGTGTCTGCTTCAGAGTTATGCCTACAAAATTTATAATATTTTTTTGTATTTATATTGGATACCATGGAGAGCAAATGGTTTTTTACTTTAGTTAAAATAAAGTAAATGAAGATTGAATAAATATAATGATGAGACTTTATACATTATTGTATAATTTACCATGAAATTTGACTTTGTAAAGGTAAATACATATTGAAATATCTAGATGTTTTGTAAATAAGCCTGAAAATATAAAGGAAATGAATATCCAAGAAATAATGTCCCAATAGAGAAATTGTTAAAAAAAGATGAGTATGGAGGATTTCTTACTGATTGCTTTTAACCATGATAAATTTGCATAATAATTATGACATCATCAAAATATTCCAAAACATATAATGTTTTTCCTAGTAAAAAATATTAACTCCAAGTAATACTTTGATTTTTTTAAATATCAATAGATGGACTGCAAATAAATGTAGTTGTTGAAAGTGAATATTATAAAAGTTCTTTGGTGATTTGAATGTTGGAGAGATTCTTACTAAAGTTTTTTGTCAATGTAGAATAATTCTTTACATAATTAATAAATGTGTATGTTAGATTACTTTTATTATTTAGAAGCTTGAAGATTACTCATAAAATTACTTAGAGGTTTATATTAACAAATGCAGCTGAAAAATCCAACTGTATATCAATCAAATCTGTTAATTATTTCATGCAACATAATTAGGGAACAGTGCATCTGTTAGTCTAACAAAATAAAAAGGACTAGTCAAAGTTATTTAGTTAGTGTTGAATGAAATATTTTGAAAGATTATATGTGAAAAATTTAATATGAATATTTTGTATTTATATAAGTGGAAGTTTAGTCAAAGATGAATATTGGTTGTCGTTATGCTTTTTATCAAAAAATTATCGATTTATTTAAATTTGCCATGCTGAAATATAGTGTTGTGAAGATATTAAAACAAATATATTAAGTAAGGGATTGCTTTATAATTGAGATTTTTATGTTGGATAGCAGTAATATTATTATTTGTTTAAAGTGTAGCTACAATGTGTGTATTTGAGACTCAATATCAAATAAGTTTTAAAAAAGAGATCACTTAATCAATTCAAAAAATAGTTAAGTAGTTATGTGAATTTATTTTGAAAATTAAAGACAATTGCAAAATCAATTCAATTCCCAATTAATATGCATGAATTGTCACTAATAATAGAATAAATACTTCAATATCTTTGTAGAATATCTGATAATATTTATTGCTGATATACATATTTTCTTAAAACTTTTGATTATATTTTTGGTCATTAAATGTATTTCCTTGCATATTATCAAATAATTAGTCATATCTTATGTTTAAGGAGGAAAAGGTAAGTTTATGATTTTATTATTAATTAATAAACTAAGTTGTTAATAGAAAATATTTTTCATCATTTTTAGCAAGAAATATGTAAGCCATTTAATGAATGTGCGCTGTGATAAGTGATATACTATATACTTCATGAAAAGTTGCTGGTAAATGTGGTGAATGTCATGGGAAACTCTCATTGCTAGATCCACAATTAAAATTCTAAATATATTAAGTATGGATAATTATAAATTTATAAAGATTTGGGGTTATCATAAATGTATGGAAGTGATAGTATTTTTATCTATCCATATATGTGTGTGTGCAAATGAGTGTGAGACTTCACACACATACACACACACACACAATCACACACACACACACACACACACATATATATATATATATATATATATATATGGACATATCAGCGTCTATTTAATTAAATTTCATAATGTAAACTTTCTGGTATTAAATTTATTTTTAATTAAATTCCTGTACATATAAAGTTTCAATAAAGAAACTGTATACTTTAATTTATATATATTAATTTTAAGCTATAATCTTGATCCAAACAACTTTCAATATCTTTTACAATTTTTAATACTATTTTAATAAGTTATTATTAGCAAAAAAAAATTGCAGTATACCCTTTTTCATATTAGAATATTATTTTTTATTTCTAGTTGTAGTTTTTTTTAATTAAAAATGAAATTGATATGAAATATTACCATCTAATTTATTTATGTTTTTATTAGAAATAAAATATGCTAAATCTAAAATTAAATAAAAAAATGTAAAAGATTAGTTTAAAAAGGTTGATCATTTTTCAGTTTTAATTGAAGATACATATTTCTCTTTTACTTAAAATTTTTTTCTCGTTTTAATGACATCTTTTAATTTATAGTTTAAATGTCCATATACTTTTTATCATACTTTATAATTTTTTTAATAGGCTAGAGGTATAAAGATAGATAAAGGTTATATACTCGGAGAAAACTAAAAAGCAGAAAAGAGTTAAAGTGAAAAAGACTTTAAGTCAGGGAGAATACTGAAAAATAAATTATATAAACAAAAACGTTAGGAAATTGAAGAAAAATGCTGGAAAAAAAAAAGTTAATATACAATTTTTAAGAAGGAAATAGCAAAAAGCAATGGGGGGAAACAAAGTTTATAAAACGTGTTATGGCATGATGTTGAAAACCTATTTTTCAACCAAAGATTTGCACTACGGTCATGGTCAATGGATGGTCCCTGAAATCAAATTAATGACATTCCCTCACTCACACGATTTCATCCAAAGACAGATTTTGAAATATTTGTCTGCATAATAAAACCCATGTGATATTTTCATTGTTTTCCATGGTTAGAATAATATATTGTATATTTTATGCTTTAACATTTTTTAGTTTAGTCTATTTCATTTCTCTAACTCTTAAGTGAGTGATTAATTTATACACTTACATACTGACCCTTCATTAGTTCTACATTTAAATGCTGATCTCTTCTTTACAGCTTCTGATTTTGATCTTCTATATACATCATTGAAAGTTAAATGTATTCAACAGGCTTTATACTAATTTTATTCTACAGGCTTAGCTTATTATTCTTGATTTTTTCTAAGTAGCATATTTAATCAAATCTGAGATACACTTCTCCTTTTATATAATTTCATTTTGTTTGCTTAACTATTAAAAGCTTAATCCATAAATGCAAAAGGAGATTATAATTTTTTATTCTATGATCTTAAAATGGTGTCAAGTTTTTATATATGATTGTTATCAACCTTTAATAGTATGTTAGTACCAATATAAATATTAGTCCTAAGTATATTTATTTTTAAGAAAAAAGAAAACTTTAGCCCAACATAAGTAGTATAAGAAAGCAATATAAGTAAAATAAAGGAGAAAAAAATTTGCTAGAGAAGATAAACATAAAGTCAGTAAATATTAAATACAAGATAAAAAGTATAATCTGATAGAAGAAGAAAAATCCTTAAATTATGGAAATCTAAGTTTTAAGTTTATGTTCACTGGATATAAGAGTTTGTATGGAACAATCATATCTTCTAAAATTTATTTCCAATAAATTTAAATCAAAAAAGGTTATCAACCATTATAGCACTCCAATAAACTTACATGGAAGGCATATGGTTTTATTGTTTAGGAATTTCTAACAAGTTTGAGTGCTATAACTGTGAGTGCCAAAATCAATACTGGGACTTCTCAATCACAAATCAGATGCTTTACCAATTATACAAAACTAAGCAGGGCAATAAATTTATATAAGTTGCAAATAAAATTCATCAACTGTCAGCAACTCCTCTGCTTCCAAAATATTCACTTGCAATTTTAACACATTGCCTGGAATCTGACTACAGTTAATCTACAATAATATCTTAAGTCTTCTAAGCCTTTTCTAGTAGCCTACTCTACTACTGAGACATCCATCACAGACCAGTTGTATACACACATAGATTTAGAACAGATAATAAGTACTCTTATTAGTAGTTAAACCAATGTTTATAAAGCTAATGATATATATATGTCATAAATGTCACATGTGTTAACAATATCCGCCACTTGAGGGCGCCACTAAGCTACTTAATGAATTTAGAAAATTTGAGGTGACTGAATATTCACTAACAATGACGAGCATTCTACATAAAATAAATTATATGTCTCAGATCCTAGCTCAACTTGGAATATAAGACTCTGGATTATTAAACATGTAATAGACAGACCCAGTAAACAAACATCAGCCAAATCAACTTAATAAATATCATAATAGTAACATTTATTAAAATTAAAAGAAAAATTAAGAAATCAAAAATTTAATAGATTAATTAATACTGCATCTATGAAGGTCTTAAGAAAATACAGTATTATTGATAGAATGGAAACTAGTTTCCAATTCAATTATTTCAATCATTTAACAAGATTTTATAAAATAGGATGGATACTATATGTGGATGACTTTTAATAAAAAAGAAATAAAGTATTCAATTTATCTCCTTGAATAACTATGCACATGTGCACAATAAAAATGCTTGTAGGCAACATAATACCACCTAATGATTATGTTGAATTAAGAAGGGATATTTAACATAAGAGAGGCATGAGAAACTAATGCTAAACTTAACATTGAAAAAAGGCTAGTCAATGATATGACAATTAGTAGCCCAGATTAAAAGAACATGAGTGTGACCTAAATATGGCAGTAAAAAACTCTGAAAAATTTGCCAATATATAGTAAAACTAAGAAACAAAAGGATGTGCTGATTATATCAAAGCCAGATCATGACAGGGTAAATAGACTGTGGTGATGGTCTGGGTGACCAAAAGAAATATACCATTAACATTGTCTGAGCACAGACTTAGTTATCTCAGTGAAGCCAATGAAAAGCCCTATAAAATAACATTGGCTTATGTATGGCTTTGTTTTAGATAAACAACCACAAGTAGGTGAATACTTTTTATATAATAGCATATTATGTATAAGCATTAAAGTGTTTAGTAAAAATAACTAACAGCTTTTTTTTAATTCTTTTATATTAAAACAATCTTGTTTTTAGATTTTAAACCTTAAATAATTATATAATTAGTTTGCCATCTTTACATTATATTTATTAATTTAAATAAAATTATTAAATTCTCTCTTTTTTTTTTTTTGAATATTTCTATCTGAGGGTGATTTTATATTTTTTCCACTTTTATTTGAAAGTGATGTAACAGCATATACTTATTCCGTTACATATCACCGAACTTCATCAAAAACAAAACAATTAAAAAGAAAAGAATTTACTTGGTGTTAGTAGAAAACATTATTTTTTAAGATTTTTTTTTTTTTTTTTAGTAATTACACACACAAAAAAATTTAAGACTATTCTCCCCAGCTTTATATCAGCTGAGCATGCACCTACCATTAAACAGTTCCCAACTTACTTTTTTTTTCTTTATTAATCAGACTTTTCTAAAATTATTTTTTTAATATTATATTTTATAAGTTTCCTTTCTCAGGTGTATCCATATGTGCACAATTTACTTTCTAGCAGTCCTTTTATATCTACATTATAATCTATAACTTTAAAGTATAAACAAAAATTATTTATTTAAAAAAAATTTTTTTATTACTGGTATAATTTTCTTTTAAAATTCTCAGGGTACTCCTGATTAAAGTGTATCAAGCCATGTTGGGTAAACAATTATAATGATCGACAAAACCTCCCTAACCTAATCTACCATAAAGAGCTCCTCTAGCCTATTGGAACCTAGAAAACTTATATAGTATGCAGATACACATAGGAGAGGTTAAGTTGCAATTAGGTAGGTGCAAGAAGTGACCGGTTGAGGCAAGTGTGTTTTATGTGGAAGTGCATTTACAATTAGTTGCACACTTATGAAAGTTAAAGTAAATTAAATTGAATATTTGTTTATCTCCACATAAAATAAATGTTAATAACATTCCAGAATTTAAATATATATACAACTTAAGATAAATAACTTTTTTCAGGATGGTCTTGTATATGCTTGATAATAAGCTGAATGTATTCTTAAACAAACATTTCTGATATGATATCTCTTATGTAAAGAACTATTTTAATATAAATCAGGGTAGCAATTTAAATTTTAAATATTATGTTTAACTAATCATTTATCTCAGGGTCATTAAATTATAATTAATCATTTAAATAAAAAAATAAAAAAATGTATGGATGTAAAGTTTATTTATTAATTCTAGGTATGATGAATGTAAAAAGGAAATTTTATTGTACATCACCTTACCATATAAATTTGTATTTTAGATAGTAATAGAAACAATAAATCGTGCATAAAATTTAAATAAATTTATACATAAGTTAGTAGATTAGAAGTATGACCTTTTACTTTATAAACATGCAAAGATGATGGTTTCAATAATGACAAAATAGATGCATTAAATATAACAACTGCTTTATTATAAAATAACAAGAATATAAATAAAAATAATAAAAATTATAAGCAAACAATAATAAAAACATAATGTTTATTAACATTCTATGAAAATAATCAATAAATATTAGTGTTTGTTCTCTAACAGTAAACTGAGCATGGGTTGTGAATGTGCAATTCTGAAGTATTGCAAAGACATTAGCACTCTGTTGGGGAGGGTTGATTAATATTTAAGCAAATCTTAAATTTAAATACAGGAGGTCTTTAATTATTATGGGTAGCAAAAACGTTTACTATCCCCCTATTGAAAAAGTGGGCATCATGATGACATTTAAATATTTATGAATAATGAAACAACAAATTTAAATGAATTTAAATAATGAATAAAGATATTGAGTATACTTACTGACTATAAACACTAAAGAAATGAATTAGCTATGAATATGATATGTAATATATCAAAAGCATGTTAAGCATGAATAAAAATGCTTAGATAAAATATTTAATTATTTTTTTTCTGTATAAATGCTCAAACATTTATATTACTAATGTAACAATAAGCAATAAATTATTAACTCATTTTCTAGAAAGTGGTTAGTTCTTTCACTCTTTTAAAATAAGTAAAATTATTTGCTCAGCACTCCTAAATAATATACAAAATAGACAACTTTATTTTACATTAGTATCTTTTATTAGAATAACTTGCTATGCTTTTATATTATTCAAAGTCTTAATAATGAGTTAGGAGTATACATCTACTAATAAATACAATTTATCTTATTTATATCATCAGAATGCCTTATTTCATAGTATAGTGTTTTAAAATTAATACAAATATTAAGACAATATTCACATAATTCTATTTATATATTGAACTATTTCCATCACCTAATATTAAAGACTGAATGTCTTTAGAAAAAAATAACTTTATTTAAATATTAGTAATAGCACACAAGATAGAATATGCACAATGTTTCAAAAAGTATTATTCACCTCTTTTCTTCAGGTAGTGCTGGTCTGACCAATGACAGTAATAGCTTGGGAATAGAACCTGGATCTAAGTAGAATTGTAAATATTGAATTTTAAGTTAACACTCTAACCAACTGAACCATCATGATAAAGGCATCAGTCAGTAGAAATTTTATATACTGACCTATGAGGTTCCTCATGATTTCTCCACTTTTTCCTAAGAGCAAAGTTGATTAATGGTTTCCATACATTATGTCTAGTCAAGACAGGTTTACTTATAGGGTTATTTACCAATATCATGTGAGCAGCTTCATTAAATTTTCTTCTTTTCTCCAATTTTCTTTCTATCCCAACATTTTTGTATTTTCCCAATTGAACATATATTCATTGGTACATAGAAGGTCTGCTACTTTAGATGTAACTGTTTTCTTTTTTCTGATCATCAGTTTGTGCCATAGCAATTTCTTTTTAATAAAGTGACTGATCTCACCAATGCACATTTTTTTACATTAACATGATGTTTTATAGATTCAGTTTTTGCTTTCAGCATTTCAAATTTAGGCTCTGTGGATGTTAGAATTTCTTAGAGTGTGGTATGGTTCTGGAAAGCTGTTCTGATGTTATACTGGCTGTAGATTTCCTTAATTTATTTATTATATTTGGTATATATGGGTACACTTAATACCAATAATTGTTTTTATGGGTTTTTTGTTGTCTATTTAATGTTTTCTTAATAACTGATGTAATTATAAATTTATTTAAACACACATTGATTACATAAGTAATATTTACTAAGGCTGTAACCTCAAGCATGTGCACATAAAATATGATAGTAGGGACCTCTACAGGTTTTAACCACAAGATTCTATAGGTCTTAACCACAAGCTTATGTAAGCTTGTGGTTAAGACCTGTAGAGGTCCCTACTATCACATTTTGCATGCACGTGTTTGAGGTTACAACCTTAGTTAATAACTGCTGATAAATAAACCATTTTTCATAAGAGTTTGTTCCATGTAGATCTTTTCCTGTTTCAAATCACTGATTTTTGAACAAACTTCTTTTGCTCTGGTCCCTAGCGATAGTACAACTCCATGTTTTGTATTTCTGATATGATTGGAAGTATATGCTAAGTACTTACCTATATACGTGGATTTTCTGTAAACTATATTTTTGAGTTTGTCATGATGGAGTCTTGTCACAGAACATTTAAGAACATCAATTTTGTTTTTTGTTCTGATTACATAATGAATTTAATTGAAGGGGATATGCTATTGATGTCTTTCCAGAAAGTTTGTAGTAATTCTCCACCCTGTGACCATAAAACAAATGTATCATCAACATAGTAAGGCCAAACTTTAGGTGATTAAAGAATAGTCTTTATGGCTGTGGTTTCAAGTTTCTCTATGTAAATATTGCTAATAAATGGTGACAATAGCAAGTTCATAACCATTCCTTGATTTTGTTGGAAGAATTCTGTGTTCTATTGAAAGTAGGTTTTGTTATGCAGACTGTTAATAGTTCCATTATAATATTTCTTAGTGATTTAATTATCTACTCAAAGATGATTAGCTTCCTGTGGATCAGAAGCTGAATTTAAATGCTAATAAAACATATAATAAATTAAATATATAAATGGGTTTACATAAATTTAAAAGTTAGTTCAACAACTTGACTCCAATATAAAAATGTAAATCACATATATTATACTCTAGCCAATATCATTAGGAAAATGTATAAAGTTATTACCTGTACCTTCTTATCGCAGCACTATCTGGAGAACTTTATTATTTATTTATTCCACTAATAATAATATCTATAAACAACTAGGAGATTACAACAAAGTTTATTTAAAGTAATCAATCATTTCATAATCTGACTGCCATGAGTGATTAAAATTATCCTATGGAAATATTTACATTTTGAAAAATATTCCAATATTTAAAATTCACTTATAATATTTTAATAAAACCTTTAGGGATTAAATTATAACCACAAGGTAATTTCTTTTCTAGGTTTAATTCTTATTGACATTTATTATAAATATTAAATAAAAGTTCTTTAAGCACATTTTATAATATGATTTCGATTATATAGTTAGCACCCTAATCCGTTTTATGATGTGTGCTAATCACTTTAATGTTTGTAATATTTTCATATTGTAGCATTTATAATCCTAAATCCATTCTCAAAGCAATGATGTTTAATTGTAGTTTTTTTGTACAAAAACGAGAGAGGAGTTTAATCTATTTGAGAATACTTGCAGATTTATATCTATACGATTGGCATTTATCACATATTTTAATAGCAGTACATGATTATTCCTTTGGTTTGCATATATTTCATCTATTTGCTATCCAGTTCTGGTTCTTTTAATACTTAATAAGACCAAGCAAAATAACTTATATTCATTATATGAATTAATATCTTTGATTTTCAATTAATAATTCAGCATTTTTTTCAAAGCTGCAAATTTTATATGACTATAGTTATATATGGATTTAAACTTATTAATTAAAGTTTTATCTTTCATTAATCCATGACAAGATAATTCATAGTTTTGAGAAAAGGTATTTCACAATTATTTTGAAAAAGTGACAAATTATTTCACAATTATTTTGGATAAAGAGACAGTAACTCGACTGAAGTTATAAGTGTCCTATAAGCAATTTTACGAAGTTTTCAATAGTAGTGAAAGCAATAAATTAAATTTTTTTGAAAATAGCATTTCTTGATAATTCTTACTTTGTTATTGTTGTTTATCCATTTCAGTTTAATAAGTGGAAAATATTTTTCCATATAAGTTAAATGCCTAGACTTAGTTTTTTCTTTGTTGAATTATGAAAAAGGCAGTCAAAATGATTGTGTTGAGATGTAATATGAATGGATATTTGATGAACTGTAATTTTACAATAACTGACACTCGATTTTCCCAAGCACCATCATTTATACTCTCTGGCCAGATGATATTTGAATTGATCGCAATTTTCAAATAAACTTTTATGTTTCCTGCTTTTTTCAGCAAAAATTTGAAAACTATCATGGTGATATGGAGTAAGTGTATTTTAAGTGCCAAAAATGTCCAGATACAATACAAAATGAAGAAACAATATTATCAAACTTTTTAATTTCGATTTAACTTAAAATAAATTTTACAATAATTTATTTAATGTATGCAGGATTCGAACTCAGATTTTCACACGACCCTCAACTCTCCATGCCTTAATAAATAAATAGCTTATATTAATTCTCTTAAAGTTCTCTGATATTTATTTACGAACTCATTTAATACATACCTTTTAATTAAACAAGATAAAATAATTTAATTAGTTTTACATCTATAAATTGACAAAATCAAACCATATAAAATCTCATGCATGCACACATTTTATGTGAATTGTTAGCTTGTATTGTTTTAACTAAATGTAATCTTAATTGTAATTATTTTGATGGATTTATTGTAAAACTCGTATTAAAATATTCTATTTTGTTATATTTGATTTTAATTATTGTCCTATTATATATATATATATATATATATATCTTTATAAAAAAATTCATTTTATGTCTATTTGTACATAAAATTTAATTGCGCTTTTATATGCATTTTATATATATGTTGATAAACAAAATATGCTTGGAAGATAACTTTAAATACTTTCAAAAATTATATATATATTTTTTAGGTAGTAATATGAGAGACTTCTGAATTTAATTTTTACTATATTATATGTTATCTGACCACTAATATTAATGAATTTATTTTGCTTAACCAGAAAATAAAGTTGATAAAATTTGTTCGTTTTTGGCTATAGTTGATCATCACAATAGTAAATATAAGATTACAATATATAAATATTGTAACTAATGAATTCTATATATATATTCTAACCCAATTATTTAATATTAGTTTATTAGAAAATTGCACTTTTCACCCATGACACTACTTTTCCCGGTTGTTTTTAAGGCAACCAAAATAAAGCAACATATCCATTAATTTTCCAATATGATCTAAAATACTTTTCATATAATACAATTGTACATTCAATTCTCTTAAGCCATGCCACGATTGTAATAACAACAATAATTGATCACTTATTAATTTAAAGAATAATTATAATAATATTAATCTCAGGGTTCTTTGTTTCATGTAAGGAAATGCTCGGCAGTATTGTGTTGTCGCATATGACTGGCATTCTGGTCGGCTATAGGAAACATTTATTTTACTTAAATTCAATGTGTCTTCATCTCCCATATCCACTGCTATATTATTTAAAGAGATGATAATTCTATTCAATAATGACATATAATTTTGAATAACACAGCCTTTTTTTTGTTTTTTTAGAATCTCAGTCAGGATAATAAAAAGACAAGGGTGCTTTTTGTGTCCTTCCATCATCCATGACAACACAATAATATAACTAAGATTTATTACTTAGACAATTTAACTAAATGGGAATGGAATAATGTGCAACCAAAGTTAATGGTTTGGGAATAAATTCATTTTTTTTTTTTTTTTTTTTTTTACACAAAGGTGAATGTTTAGTCTTAAGTTTTCAACTCCATAAATAATTATCATTAAACTAAAATATAATGACATATTCCGATCTGCTTAACTTTATTTATCTGGTATATTAAGTTTTTAAGAATTTGGAATGATTTCGGACTCAAGAAAAGGTTTTGCAAATATTGTGCAAACACTTATATTTAGCATATAAAAACAAAAAAATGAATCTACAACAAATTTTAACAAGACTATAATTTATTATTATCACAAAAAAAAATATATGAACATTTATTCAATAATCCCATAGTAATACAAAAATATAAAATATAACTGACATTAATCTGTATACTCTTTTGGTTATGGACTAGAGGTTACTACTTCTCCTGTATGCAATCATATGGATTGATTAACTAAAAGTACATTTCATTACCAATACATTGTTTATTACATTTTGGTAACCTTGTAGAAGCTTTTATTCAAAATTATTGACTAACTATTTTTTTTTTTTTTTAATATGATTAATCCCATCATATGCAATACGCAAAATATTAAATTTATTTCTAATACATTTACTTTATTTATGGTCTTTAATGGGATAACCTATTCTAATTATAGGCCAGTTATCAGAAGTTACACTTACCATCTTACATTTAACTTAATGCTAACTTAAGTTATGATACAAATTTTATTCATACGTATAATTTTAAATATGAGTATTATTTAATTACTAACCAGAATTAAATATTGCATTTGAATATTCCTTCAGTAAATAAGCGTTTTAAATTATGCAATTTTAATTACTTTCTCCATTGATTTACTTGTCAAATACTAGCAATATTTAGCAGCACAATACAGATATTGATCCTAGTTACTAACGCACTATTTATACTAAAGTGGATCTTGAGGAACTAACACCTCCAATATAACCTTTATCTTGCCCGAACTTTCAAAATTAAGCACAATAATCAACACCTTCCATGGTGGAGCTATCTTTATTTTCACATGAGGAATATGGAATAACCACGAAGGTCTGTAAAGTAATCTACTACATTAAAATATTTTGGTGGTTTCTTGCCTCTTACTTGGGCATACAATGAACACACACCAAATACAATCCTCTCCTGGGATTTAAACGAATGAAGCATACTAAATGCTAGATAAATTCTTGATCGTCCTATCTATGAGAATCGATCACTTGGGCTATAAACATACCCGAACATTATATTTAAAATCTTCCTCTCATGGAAAACAAAGCTTTTGGGGAGATCATTTTTCATCCCACAAAATAAATACATTATAATTATTACCTATGCGAATATTAAGCATATACCAATGCTATATCTGGGCAGGATAAGTAAATACACTGATTATAATAAACTTATGTTACCGTGTATACTTTGATCAACATCTGAAATCAATGGACATCATAGAATAAAAGTATAATAATTTTAATTTTAATAAAGGAACATTCAAAATAGTTGGTAGCATACTATCTTAAACTAAATAAAGTGGATGTGTTATTTAAGAATAATTAGGAATAAATTCCTCAATTAATACAGTATAAATTCGTTTCAAAACTTTAACAAGAAATATTTTGTTATAGCATTTTTTTTTTTTTTTTAGTTACTTCTGATAATTTTCAATATTTATTTTACCCCTTAAATATCTAAATATTTTTCTTTTACGTATCTAACATACAAAATTTCTACCTACAATTGTATGTAATAATTAAAACATATTTTATAGATTTTTTTTCTTTCGTGTTAAATATCAACTTAACCTATAATAATTATATTAAAACATACCTTTGTCATTACAAGGCTATTAAATATCCCTTGACCATACAGACTTTAACCTATGTGATATAACAAAAAAATACATATCATTTATAACTTAGTTTTAAACAATCATTAATTAACAAGTGCATACTCTCTCATTAGAAAATGTTTTTCTGTTGAGCAATTGGTCCAGGTGAAGAGCTTTATCCAGTCGTATTTCACGAAGCAAGTTTAAAAACAATAAACGCATGGTATTATTTCCTTTAAATAAAAGTTTTCTCTTATTTTGTGCGTTTAATAAATTAGGTAAAGAAACATATAGCAGAATTGAAGATTAATTCTTACTTGAATTAAACTACTACAATTTTGGGATCCAAGAAAAAAAATAGACTTCTAACATAGACGAATATTTGACTATAGACGATAAACATACACAATATTTTTTTTTTTTATTGACGATACGTACCATTCATATTAGCTAGCTTACTTATGGATGGAAATGCGCAATTTTTCCGAGAGATTATTATGATAATAACTGCAGTCAATTTACATGTATAGGAAGTTTTAATAATTCCAACTGATGTGTAATATAATATATCATTTATTTTTATCATTAAGTCACTAAGATATTTGGTTTTGTTCATACTTTAGGAATTATAAATTTTTTTTAACGGTAACTTCTCCATAAGAATGCCCCTATATAACTTTTCCTATATTTACTCTGAGAAAGTTTATATTTTTTTTATATATATATATATTTTTTTAAAAAATATACAGGTGCATAATTTAATCTTATTTATCATTATTATTATTTCCAGACAATTCTTGGTGAATAAAACATATTTTAACGTATGTAACTACATTACTTGTAAAGGCAGACAATATTGAGAAAGAGCGCGAAAATGTTTCTAGTTGATTTTCCTTGGTTTCAAAATATTTCTTTCAATTATTTTTTTTTCTTTCTATACCAAGAAAATATCAATAAATGACATAAAGTTAATAAATAATTAATCTTTTCTTGGAAATCGTTTCTTTTCCTTAATTTAGATATAATATAATTTTTCGTGACTCTTTTAGTTACATCTGTCATTTTTGAACTTTAGCGTGAGACAATAAACTTTTAAGTATAAAAGGTCTTTAAATAGGTAGATGGCAAAGAAAATCAGGATATCTTATCAAAAAAATTTAGCCACACATTATATTATTAAAATTTTACTTTGATTACATTTATTTCTGCAAAATAAAATGAAAAAATTGAGTTACCAAATTTCAGCACTGTTCCTTCCTTGAAAACTAAAAGCAGACTATATTTTTTTTTTTTAAAAAAAAAATGATCTTGACTTTAGCGACCTCTTCCAGAAAAATAATCATTTGATTATAACATAAACAAAAGAAAGGAAAAACCTATTACAATCATATAGTTTTAGTATTATTTACCTGGATTACAAAGTAATTTGACAATATAAAAAAAATAATAATAAATACATTAAATTAACAATCAGTGATGTATAATTCTTTAAACATTATTTTTTTCTTTTTTTTTTTTTTTTTTTTTTTTTTTTACAAAAAGAAATTACCAGAAGTTATTGTGCTTTATGATAAGACACTCATCCACTCTCCCCTCTACCCATCCAAAATCAATTACTGTTTAGCTTTTATACCATATTAATTTGCTCTAATTATTAATATCTCAATTAAATTATTCATGTTCTCTCTTTAAAAATGACATTGAGTTATTAAATCTATTAGTTATTCACCCAAAACATGCCAAAGTGAGTGAATAGCATACTTTATTAATCAATTATTACTATTGTTATTTTATCTTTTTATTTCTTTAAAGAATAGCATTGTTTTCCTGCAGAAATAATGCCAAGTAAACCAAGTGTCAATAACACTAGGTTACAATTCTCCCACCGTTATAATAAATAAAAAATAAAATAATATATGCATTTTTTAACACTTCTTATGGTATTACTAAGTTTATATCCTACTTCTTTCTTATGTCAATAAATACAGTTTAAAGGATTTAATTTTGCTTGGGATATGGTAGTAAGCTTCGGGCATTATAGGTACCTCTTGTTCCATCAGGGGTTGAGACCAAAAAGGCATTCTCACCCACTTGTTTCACAATTTCATAGGGGCCTTCATAAAGATACATGAATTTTCTAAACATATGTTTCCGGAGATTACTCACATGGGGAGTTCTAATTAAAACAAAATCATGGACTTTAAAAGGATGTGGACTGGTTTTGGAATAACGAGTGCGTTTATCACCCATCTTTTTAAGGTTAATTCTGGCCAGTGCTTGGTCATGTTCCACATTAATATTTTCCACTATTACGGGTAACGGTGTTTTGATTAGTAAAGGTTCAGGTCTACCAAAGTGCAGCCGAATTGGAGACATCCTAGTAGACTCATTAATAGTTATATTTATATAATTAATCACCTGTGGCAACTTATTGACCCACTGTTTGTGATCCCGTTCCATATATACTCGGAACAACCTACTTATCTCATGCATGATTCTTTCACTTGGATTGGATTGGGGATTTCTAATCGAGCACATGATATGTTGAATATTTTGCTTCTTACCCCACTTTTTCCATGTACCAGAAATGAATGCAGTAGCGTGGTCGGTAAGTATTGAAGCTGGTTTTCCTATTAATGGAATTTGATAAGTTTCCAAGCACTTAATAACATTTTTAGCATCTGTTTTTGGAACTGGGTAAGCAGAGACATATTTGGTAAAAACGTCATACATCACAAGAATAAATTTTTGACGGTTGAAAGGTGGAAGTGGTCCATAAAAGTCCAGTGCCAATAATTCATTGGGCTGACTGGGCAGTATGGGTTGAAGTGTTCCCACATACGATTTATTTTGAAACTTAGTTTTTAAACAAATCTCGCATTCCCTAAGTCTACGGGCAATGGATTCAGACATCTTATGAAAATAAAAATGCTTCTTAATAATAGGTTCAATTTTCTGAATTCCATAGTGTCCATATTGGGTGTGAACATAATCTATGAGTTTATTGACTAAACATAAAGGAATAATCACTCTCCAGGAATTTTCATCTCCCCTTTTTAATTTCTTCATTAAAATTCTATCTTTAAACCTATACCCCTCTTTAATTCTATCAGCATATCTACTTTTCTGACCTAATTTAGCTGGATCTGATAAGAAGTGAACTATTCTCTCCAGCCTAGCATCCTGTGCTTGCAGTAATTCTAAATTTGTATAATCTCTAACTATTTCTTCCTCTAACAAACTAGACATATTACAAATAATTATATTTTCAGTACTGGGGTTCTGATAATTAACAGAAACAGGATTGCGGCTAAGAATATCTGCAATGACATTATCCTGTCCTGAACAATATATGATTTCATACTGATACTGTTGGAGATAGAGGCTCCATCTGATTAATCTTTCATTATTAAGGTAACTCTTGTTGAGAAACTCTAAACTACGATGATCAGTTAATACTATAATTTTTGATCCCAACAAAAGCTGTCTAAGTTTTTGAAATCCCCACACAACAGCTAATGCCTCTTTTTCTGTGGTGGTATAGTTAAGTTCCGCTCCCCTTAAATGTCGGCTTAAGAAATATAAGACTCTAGGTTCCTTATTCTCATTAAATTGGTATAGAATCACCCCTAAACCGAACCCACTACTGTCGGTTTGCAAATAGAACTCTTTATTTAAATCTGGATAGGCTAAAATTACTGTTTTTAAAAAGTTATCTTTAACAATTTGAAATTCCCTTGTATGTTCCTGGGTCCACCTCCACTTTTCACACTTTTTTAATAAAACAGATAAGTGCATAGTATCATATGAAAATTTTTTATAAAACCTGTGATAGTAATTACACAGTCCCAAAAACGATCTCAAGTGCTTTCTGGTTTTAGGGACGGGAAACCTTTGAATGGCGGCAATTTTGTCTGGGTGAGGTTTGACCCCTTCAGCACTAACCAAATGACCAAGAAAAGAGATTTCTCGGGCAATTAAAATACATTTTTCTAAGTTGACTTTTATATTGTTATCTGAACACTCACAAAGAAACATGCTAAGATGCTGTAAATGATCATTTAAATTTTCCGAAGCAATGACAATATCATCGACATATATAACTAACAAATTTTTCAGTTCTTTTGAAAAGACCATATTCAAGCATCTGATAAGGCCAGCCCCACTATTAATTAAACCAAAGGGCATCCTTTGAAAAATATAAGATTGGCCCTGGTAACGGAATGCCGTATACTTTTGATCATTTTTGTGGAGTGGGATTTGCCAATAGCTGGCGGTTAAATCAAATGTGGAGAATATGCTCTTCCCTTTGAACTTCGTCAATAATTCCTGAATAGGTGATGGTATGTCATGCTCTGGGACAGTATGCTGGTTAAGTGTACATGCATCCAGACAGACTCTAATGGATCCATCTTTCTTTTTGACTACTACTAATGGATTCACATAAGACGAAGGGCTGGGCTTAATTATTTGCCAGTCAATCATCTTATTAATCTGCTGTTGAACCTCTGCCTGGTATTGATAAGGAATAGGATAAGTACGCTGCTGGAAAGGCTCATTATCTTTCAAATTGATTCTATGGACATACCCTTTTAATATACCAGGTATTTTGGAGAAAACACAACGATACTGGAACAACAACTGGAAAAATGGTTTATAGTATTCTGTGCCAATAATACATGAACCATCCAACTTAACTTTAATATTTACATCAACTGTTGTCTCCTGTATGGTCATTAATTGATTCATCTGACTATTACAATTGACTACAAGAGGGCAAATCTCCTCTTTACATCCAAAAGTTTCATCTCTGTAATTAATATAACAATTATTTAGAGTCATGAAATCCGAACCAATTATGGTTTCATGAATCAAACCTGGCATGATTAAAAAGACATGCTCAAATTTGCACAAATTAATTTCTAATGTAATAAAAACCTGTCTATTAGATAACTTAGTCTTCTTTCCATTAGCAAGTATTACCCTAATCACCTTAGTTGGTAAAATTGGAATAGATTGGTCAGCTGACTGAATTTTCAAGTAAGTTTCTTCAGACAACAAGGAAGCTTGACTGCCTGAATCAATTAAGGTGTTGACAACAATTCCTGAAATGATAATCTTTATCATGGGACAGTTGTACAAGATAGGTGGCTCAGACATTTTGCCAGGTTCCAAATAATCAATGTCAAGGTCTATATTATTGATAATCCACATCATGCTGTTCCCCATATGTTTAAAAATAGGGCCCCGAAGTGAGGAACGTTCCTGTGAGGTCCTTTTTAATTTAATGCCCCGCTACTTTTACTACCTTTTATATTTTTCTTTGGTATTGTTGGGATACCACTAGTAGAAGGCTGATTCTCATTCAGAATTCTACTCTTAACTGTTGGCCTACTGAGGTGGCTATTCTGTCTACCATAGGGATTCGTCCTATAATATCCTTTTTCTCTAACTAACTTCCTCCTTCCCATATGTGACCTATCTGCGAAATTGATATTACTCACCATCGGATGGGTGTCTCTATTTACCCTAATTCTATTATCAATATTCCTATCGCTGGTCTCTAACGAATCTAAAATTTCTACTACCTCTTCTATGGTATGTCTGTCAGCAGCAATCAAGATCTGCTCTATATGCCTCAGCAGATTATGGCGAATTATTCGCACAATTTGTGTCTCAGATAAAGGATAAGCTGTCAAGGTTTTCAATTTGACGGCCTGACTCCTGAAAAACTGAGTATAACTACCCTTATTTACATGATATCTTTCCTGAGATATCTGATATCTCAGGTTATCTTGGCGGTCTTCCCCCCAAAAACTGGCTAACATAAGATATTTGAAGTCTCCATATGTTTCTGGTTTAATAAATAATGATTGCCACCAGTCTTTAGATGCTGCACACAAATGGTTAGCGGCAATAGCAATCTTTTCTATCTCAGATAAATGACATAAGGTGAATAACTCCTCCAGATTCTGGAGATACTCGTGTGGATTCTCCAGATATTCACCTCTAAAAAATTTTATTTTTAAGAATTTTAAGGCCATGGAGCTATTACTTTCTGGCTCTAGCATGACTTTACTTCTAGCCTCATTTAATGGATCGTATATTGATTCTACTGGATTAATTACCATATGTAACTCAGATATTACTTGGTTATTATGACCATTATTTGTTTCCTTTACTTGAGTTTCAGATAAACCTTTACTTTGAACAACTTTTTTACTTTTTGTAAAATTATCCCTATTATAGTCTATAGCTTGCATTCGACTCTCTAATTCTAACTTATAGTTCTGCCATTCACAGTCTATTCTCTTTGAACTATCTTTTAGGCCTACATTTAAGTGTTTAATCTGTTGTTCCAATTGGTTAATAGTTTCATCTTTATCTATCCCGAATTTATCTTCTAACCTTTGATAGACTTTACTCTCACACTGAGTCATTAATTCCCCTATTTCATCTTGGAGATTATTATGTAATAGCTGTGCATTACTCTTTATTATATCATTAAAATTTTCTACTCTTCCCATAACTTGACTTAGCTCACTTTCTAGATTTTGATTAATCTCACATTGGGTTAACTCTTGAGTTTCTAGTTTAGCTATTAATCTGGTAATCTGGCTCTGACATCCTTTCACTACATTGTCAGGTGCTAGAGTTATATTTTTAACGTCCTCTTTCAAATTACTGACTTCACTCCTAGCACTGTCTAATTCTCCCTTAATAGATTCAACTCTATCCTGAACTTCTCTTTGAAATACTACTGTTTCCTTTTGATAATTTCTTATTTCCTGTACTTCATTGTTTAATACAATATATTGACTTTTAAAGTCCTGGTGGATAGCCTCAATCATATTTTCTGCCCTTTCAGAATTTGTTTCGATCTCTTTCCTTATTCTTATTTCCAGATTTTCAGAGGCCAATTTTGATTCTTCTACATGATTTCTCAAATCTTCCCTTAAGTCCTTTATCTCCTGTACTTGATTTTGAGATGTCTCTTTGATCTCCTGCATTTGATTCTCTAATTTAATATTTAAATTTTGTATCTGACTTTTTAATTCACTTTTTAATTCACTATTTGAGTTTTGTATCTGACTTTTTAATTCACTATTTAATTCACTATTTGAGTTTTGGATCTGATTTTTTAATTCACTATTTGATTGTTCTAATTTACTATTTGAGTTTTGTATCTGACTTTTCAATTCACTATTTGATTGTTTTAATTCACTATTTGAGTTTTGTATCTGACTTTTCAATTCACTATTTGATTTTTCTAATTTTTTCAAGAATTCCTCCAATGTATTTCTCATTAATTGATCTGGCTCATTTTCATGTTTTCCCTTTATTATTGTGGCTTCTTCTGGGTTAGCTATATCCAAATCTTCCCCTTCCTCTTTTAATTCTACACTAAAATATGGAGTCTGTGTGTCAGGGGATTGTAACTCTTGGGATCCTCCCAAATCCTCAGAAATACTATGATTATCTTTGTTTTCACTCATATTAAAATTCTAACTCTTTTAGTATTTAACAGTACTGAAATATTAGCAATGAACTATTAATAAATTTATCGATAAGAAATTATTGACAAGACATCCTGCCTCCATGCCTCTCCTACCAAAAACAATCTACACCAAAAACTATGCTCTGACATTTAATATCCCTAAAGCTCCAACATTAACTACTAAATATGTTTTTTTTTTCATATGCTTCTTGGTCCATATAAATATCATTAGATATTATGTAATATAGCATAAGTGCCAATCACAAGACCAGACAAACAGATCATCATAAATGATAAAATCATTACAGTGTTTTATGGAATTGCCTACAGACCACAACATCATAAACTGACAACTTAATTATTTATTTTTCAGTGGCAAAAGATTAGATCATATAAGAGATATTCACATAATATCTTATGGCTAAAATAATTCATTATTGGCAAATATTTTTAATCAATGAATAACTAATCCATTCAAGTGCAAACAATATTAATATTGTCTTCCAGAAAAGTCTACTAAATTCCTCATGGCCAGCTATAACCATCGATGGCCCCTGTAGTTGGGCGGCCATTTCTAACCCAATTATTTAATATTAGTTTATTAGAAAATTGCACTTTTCACCCATGACACTACTTTTCCCGGTTGTTTTTAAGGCAACCAAAATAAAGCAACATATCCATTAATTTTCCAATATGATCTAAAATACTTTTCATATAATACAATTGTACATTCAATTCTCTTAAGCCATGCCACGATTGTAATAACAACAATAATTGATCACTTATTAATTTAAAGAATAATTATAATAATATTAATCTCAGGGTTCTTTGTTTCATGTAAGGAAATGCTCGGCAGTATTGTGTTGTCGCATATGACTGGCATTCTGGTCGGCTATAGGAAACATTTATTTTACTTAAATTCAATGTGTCTTCATCTCTCATATCCACTGCTATATTATTTAAAGAGATGATAATTCTATTCAATAATGACGTATAATTTTGAATAACACAGCCTTTTTTTTTTTAGAATCTCCGTCAGGATAATAAAAAGACAAGGGTGCTTTTTGTGTCCTTCCATCACCCATGACAACACAATAATATAACTAATATTTATTACTTAGACAATTTAACTAAATGGGAATGGAATAATGTGCAACCAAAGTTAATGGTTTGGGAATAAATTCATTTTTTTTTTTTTTTACACAAAGGTGAATGTTTAGTCTTAAGTTTTCAACTCCATAAATAATTATCATTAAACTAAACTATAATGACATATTCCGATCTGCTTAACTTTATTTATCTGGTATATTAAGTTTTTAAGAATTTGGAATGATTTCGGACTCAAGAAAAGGTTTTGCAAATATTGTGCAAACACTTATATTTAGCATATAAAAACAAAAAAATGAATCTACAACAAATTTTAACAAGACTATAATTTATTATTATCACAAAAAAAAATATATGAACATTTATTCAATAATCCCATAGTAATACAAAAATATAAAATATAACTGACATTAATCTGTATACTCTTTTGGTTATGGACTAGAGGTTACTACTTCTCCTGTATGCAATCATATGGATTGATTAACTAAAAGTACATTTCATTACCAATACATTGTTTATTACATTTTGGTAACCTTGTAGAAGCTTTTATTCAAAATTATTGACTAACTATTTTTTTTTTTTTAATATGATTAATCCCATCATATGCAATACGCAAAGTATTAAATTTATTTCTAATACATTTACTCTATTTATGGTCTTTAATGGGATAACCTATTCTAATTATAGGCTAGTTATCAGAAGTTACACTTACCATCTTACATTTAACTTAATGCTAACTTAAGTTATGATACAAATTTTTTTCATACGTATAATTTTAAATATGAGTATTATTTAATTACTAACCAGAATTAAATATTGCATTTGAATATTCCTTCAGTAAATAAGCGTTTTAAATTACGCAATTTTAATTACTTTCTCCATTGATTTACTTGTCAAATACTAGCAATATTTAGCAGCACAATACAGATATTGATCCTAGTTACTAACGCGTTATTTATACTAAAGTAGATCTTGAGGAACTAACACCTCCAATATAACCTTTATCTTGCCCGAACTTTCAAAATTAAGCACAATAATCAACACCTTCCATGGTGGAGCTATCTTTATTTTCACATGAGGAATATGGAATAACCACGAAGGTCTGTAAAGTAATCTACTACATTAAAATATTTTGGTGGTGTCTTGCCTCTTACTTGGGCATACAACGAACACACACCGAATACAATCCTCTCCTGGGATTTAAACGAATGAAGCATACTAAATGCTAGATAAATTCTTGATCGTCCTATCTATGAGAATCGATCACTTGGGCTATAAACATACCCGAAAATTATATTTAAAATCTTCCTCTCATGGAAAACAAAGCTTTTGGGGAGATCATTTTTCATCCCACAAAATAAATACATTATAATTATTACCTATGCGAATATTAAGCATATACCAATGCTATATCTGGGCAGGATAAGTAAATACACTGATTATAATAAACTTATGTTACCATGTATACTTTGATCAACATCTGAAATCAATGGACATCATAGAATAAAAGTATAATAATTTTAATTTTAATAAAGGAACATTCAAAATAGTTGGTAGCATACTATCTTAAACTAAATAAAGTGGATGTGTTATTTAAGAACAATTAGGAATAAATTCCTCAATTAATACAGTATAAATTCGTTTCAAAACTTTAACAAGAAATATTTTGTTATAGCATTTTTTTTTTTTTAGTTACTTCTGATAATTTTCAATATTTATTTTACCCCTTAAATATCTAAATATTTTTCTTTTACGTATCTAACATACAAAATTTCTACCTACAATTGTATGTAATAATTAAAACATATTTTATAGATTTTTTTTTTCTTTCGTGTTAAATATCAACTTAACCTATGATAATTATATTAAAACATATCTTTGTCATTACAAGGCTATTAAATATCCCTTGACCATACAGACTTTAATCCATGTGATATCCAGTCGTATTTCACGAAGCAAGTTTAAAAACAATAAACACATGGTATTATTTCCTTTAAATAAAAGTTTTCTCTTATTTTGTGCGTTTAATAAATTAGGTAAAGAAACATATAGCAGAATTGAAGATTAATTCTTACTTGAATTAAACTACTACAATTTTGGGATCCAAGAAAAAAAATAGACTTCTAACATAGACGAATATTTGACTATAGATGATAAACATACAAAATATTTTTTTTTTATTGACGATACGTACCATTCATATTAGCTAGCTTACTTATGGACGGAAATGCGCAATTTTCCAAGAGATTATTATGATAATAACTGAAGCTGATTTACATATATAGGAAGTTTTAATAACTCCAACTGATGTGTAATATAATATATCATTTATTTTTATCATTAAGTCACTAAGATATTTGGTTTTGTTCATACTTTAGGAATTATAAATTTTTTTTAACGGTAACTTCTCCATAAGAATGCCCCTATATAACTTTTCCTATATTTACTCTGAGAAAGTTTATATTTTTTTTTATATATATTTTTTTTTTTAAAAAATATACAGGTGCATAATTTAATCTTATTTATCATTATTATTATTTCCAGACAATTCTTGGTGAATAAAACATATTTTAACGTATGTAACTACATTACTTGTAAAGGCAGACAATATTGAGAAAGAGCGCAAAAATGTTTCTAGATGATTTTCCTTGGTTTCAAAATATTTCTTTCAATTATTTTTTTTTTCTTTCTATACCAAGAAAATATCAATAAATGACATAAAGTTAATAAATAATTAATCTTTTCTTGGAAATCGTTTCTTTTCCTTAATTTAGATATAATATAATTTTTCGTGCTTCTTTTAGTTACATCTGTCATTTTTGAACTTTAGCGTGAGACAATAAATTTTTAAGTATAAAAGGTCATTAAATAGATAGATGGCAAAGAAAATCAGGATATCTTATCAAAAAAATTTAGCCACACATTATATTATTAAAATTTTACTTTGATTACATTTATTTCTGCAAAATAAAATGAAAAAATTGAGTTACCAAATTTCAGCACTGTTCCTTCCTTGAAAACTAAAAGCAGACTATTTTTTTTTTTTAAAAAAAAAAATGATCTTGACTTTAGCGACCTCTTCCAGAAAAATAATCATTTGATTATAACATAAACAAAAGAAAGAAAAAACCTATTACAATCATATAGTTTTAGTATTATTTACCTGGATTACAAAGTAATTTGACAATATAAAAAAAATAATAATAAATACATTAAATTAACAATCAGTGATGTATAATTCTTTAAACATTATTTTTTTTTCTTTTTTTTTTTTTAATTTTTTCTTTTTTTTTACAAAAGGAAATTACCAGAAGTTATTGTGCTTTATGATAAGACACTCGTCCACTCTCCCCTCTACCCATCCAAAATCAATTACTGTTTAGCTTTTATACCATATTAATTTGCTCTAATTATTAATATCTCAATTAAATTATTCATGTTCTCTCTTTAAAAATGACATTGAGTTATTAAATCTATTAGTTATTCACCCAAAACATGCCAAAGTGAGTGAATAGCATACTTTATTAATCAATTATTACTATTGTTATTTTATCTTTTTATTTCTTTAAAGAATAGCATTGTTTTCCTGCAGAAATAATGCCAAGTAAACCAAGTGTCAATAACACTAGGTTACAATATATATATATATATATATATATATATATATATATATATATATATATATATATATATATATATATATATATATATATATATATATATATGAACTCTAACAAGAGTAAAGTTTCTGATAGTATATCAAGCCACTACCAGCAAATGTTAATAAATGATACTTGATACATCAGCTATCTCATTAAGCATTCAAATATAGCACATAACAATTAGACCAAATGGCAGCATTTAGGCATATGTATTATTATGATAACTAACTTAAAGCCATTAATGATGATAGTATCAAGAACACTGTATTACCTACAATTATATCAGTACACTATCTTTTTCAGGATATTTGGTTATGTTTTGAGATGCATCATCAAACTAAATGGTTGGTAAAAGATATAGGTTGTTAATAATTCTTTTTTGTAATAACACTAATAATAGCCATGATATTGTCACAACCTGCAGAATAAAAAGTTCTCCCGTGAACTCAATCGTAATTTTTTTATCAAGTCTTTCCTGTTATAGTTTTCAGGTTCTGGATAACATAAAGTGTAGATTATGAGATGATCATCACACATAATTTTTTTATCTAATTAATCACAAAAGAATAAACACAGACTTACATGAGGCTATAAATGAAATGAGAATAGATTGTGTAAACAAATGACAAACTATTTATTATTGCAAATAAAAGATAAAAATCAATGCAATTACATTGTGATTGTATATTTCATTTATCTTCTAGTTAAATATTACTTTATTTTCATTTTATTATTATCCATCAATATCCTTGAAATTATTGTTTACTAAATTATAAATTTGACAATACATGTCTAATGTTTTGGTTTGATCCACTTTATAATTTAAATGTTAATAATATACAAAAAAAAAAAATCAAAAAATGTATCAGAACAAAGAAGAAACAAACCCATCAAATTTGATCATCACCTAAAATTTTGATCTATCCATCAAAACATGAAAACACCCTCACAAAACTGTTACAATAAAAAAAAATCGACATTTACTTATAAAAAAATAAATTCCTTATAAATATACCAATTATATTCTAAATTCTGGCTTTTAAAAAATTGAAATCATTATTTCAGACTGTTATTATATAGTGAGAAGGTCTGTATACATACTATTATTATATATATCTTGGATATATAATAAATCTTGACTCAAAAAGTTCACTATTAATTTACAGTGCTATTCCCTTTCCTAGTATGGTTCTTTTTAAATCAAATTGCATATATATTCATTATTACATTGCAGGCTAGTTTAACAACATATTGACTGTCTTTGATTTTGCTTAATAGCTATAACTGGACATCAAAGCAATATAATTCTGGATACATTAAAATTTTTCTTGGTAAATTATCTATTTTTCATAGGCATTATCTTAGATATTTTCAGTATCAATATTGCTCATTATAATTGCTTCAGGAATAAACTGAAAACTAGTTTTCACTCTGGAAGAAACTCTAGTGACTAATAAGTAAAGTTTATTTATATGTATGCAATTTGAGTTTATTGTTAGAAACCAATGACAAACATTTCTGATATTAGTCAAAATAAGAATCATAGATCACATGACCCAATTCTCTTAAGCTTATAAGATATAAACAATGAGCATTGTCAATTGCTCAACAAGCTTTGTGATAAATGCTTAACCAGAGAAAGCATTTAAAATATCTCTGTCAGGAACCCCAACCTCTGATCATAGTTTCATGCTTTGGCATTCCTCAGAGAGGCACTATAGCTTCAGACACTAGATCTAAAAATACCAACCCAAAGCCAGCATTTATGTAAAAGTTAACTATTGAGTGGAAAATCTGAAATTTTCAGACACCTACATGTCTTCAAACCCAGCTATCCAACTCAAATAGCTACATGGCGCCAAGAGATCTTCAGCCATACCACATATTAGTAGTCTTAGCAATATAACATCACATAATCTATTTGAGTTGGATAACTGGGTTTGAAAACATGTAGGTGTCTGAAAATTTCAGATTTTCTATTCAATAGATAACTTTTAGATAAAGGCTGGCTTTGGGTTGGTATTTTTAGATCTAGCATCTGAAGCTGCCCTAGCACCTCTCTGAGGAATGCCAAAGCACAAAACCATGGTCAGAGGTTAGGGAAGGGTTCCTGACAGAGATATTTTAAATGCTTACTCTGGCTAAGCATTTATCACAAAGCTTGTTGAGCAATTTTCTGATATTCATTTGTGAACATTACTATCTGCAGCAAAAGCCAGATGTCTGATGCTAAAATTTTTAAATATTGAAGTTTGATGCTATTCATCTATAATTTAAAATCTTTTTTGAAATGTTTTTATAACTTTTTTATATTACCATCTACCTGATCATCAAAATATAAATTTTCTAAAATTAGGAATCTAGTTTACCAATTTGCACAAAGCATTTTAAAAACATATCTAATTTTTGCACTTTCTTTTCCAAATCCATATTTATGGAATATGTATCCAATAAGTTGTTTTTATATTGTAGCCTTTAAAATTTTTATTACTAGACAATCAGAAAAATCCACCTTGAACTGAGATTTCCTTCCTGTGCAGACTGAAGATTCATCTCGTATTTTCCACTAGGATGGCCACATCAATACACATGTGCAGTGTAGGTATGATGATATGATGTGCAGTGCTTTTCCAGTTGATCTGGTTAATTTTAATTTTGCCTTTGCATTAGCAAATATATACATTTCCAACTTTAGTGAAACCATGAACCTCTGAAAAAATGTAAAATTGGTCATGAATGTCATGTGTTTAATGAAGAATGGACAAACAATTACTTCTTTGGTAATACAGTGAATAAAGCAGTGTGTTTATTGTGTCATGAAAAAAAGATGTGGCCCTCCACTAATATTCGCTTCCACAAAGTGGCCTCTGAGCCAAAACAATTGCCCACCACTGATCAAATTGACAAAGGTTTCATAAACATTTTACAATTGATCATATTATTTTTTCTCCAAAACATTTAGCAATGTGCAATAAAGTTTTGGGTTTGAAAATGTTTTTATTTTGCATGTGGAAAATAACTAAAGAAAAGAAAAATTAAAGAGGTATACTTTATAAATATGCTAAATAATTTATTAAACATACAATGGAATTGTAAAAAATATACATGACTTATGGAAGGCTGGTCATTTACATGGAATGTTAATGCTGTGGGTCTTTACCAAGACTATAATGAGTCATGCCCTAAATAGAATATAACATTTATTTATTATATATTAGTTTTTTGCAAATTGTAATTAATTCCAGTATTTTATTTTATCTGATTTTATATATATTGTACCGGTCAAAATAGTATGATCACTTAACAAGATTCAAATCCTAAGCAAAAGTACCTCGAATCCGATCATGCTCGAGATACACAGGTCTGGAGCAATCCTGAATTCTAACCTATTTGCCTATTCTTCGAATCTCTGACCCAATGAACAACAATTCTGATGACACAGTAAAATTATTTTAAATCCGTGCCCAGGAGCAAAGCGGTAGAGCATAAGATCAGACTGATGATGATGATCGAGGTCGGAGTAGCCCAGGAATTACATTTATGTAGGTTATTTATTAATGCCAAGCTATTAGCTAAAGAAAATAGTTCTAAATATTAACTAGAAACTAATAATTCAACGACAAACCAGGATTTACATGAAATAGATATATTTAATAAATATTAAATAAACACACACACACATATATATATATATATATATTACAAAAGATTAAGGAAACGTATGTATATTTTACCAACTAGTTTCATGCTTGGGACAATATTGTTTATTTACAAGACTTGGGAATTTGTTGTATAAAATCCCCTCTATCATTCATTTAATAAATACAATTTTACCGATACAATTTTATAGTGTTTTATAACTTGTGCGGAGTTAATAAGCTAATTCAAGAAAACCTTTGCTACAGAACATTGTGGATGCCGAAAATAAATATAAAAGATCGTGACAGTTTTAACAGTAAATGATTTATTTGATAATGGGCAAAATATATGATTTCAATCATGTATCTCTTAGGAGAACCATTATTTATACTTTTATTCACATTGTTTGGCAAAGACATCTTTTAGAAATAAGAAACAAACAATGTGCTTTATTTACGAGATTATATGATATAATAAATAATTTACATTTGTCTACATCTATGGGAATCGATAACGCTTTTTCAGAGAAAGCATTTTAACTCCATGAACTGAACATATTTTACGAAATGAATCATTATCTTTAACACATCATTGCGACTTACTGAAGTTAGGTAGATGGTGATTAAATTAAGGACAAGAGTAACGGTACTAGCATACATTAAAGAAATCTGGCCTTCATGGCGATTGTGGATATTTTATCATTTTAAAGCATATTTGAAAAACAAACTTAGATTTGATATGTCCACGCATTCTGGTGGAGCGATATCGAAGGAGGGGCTGGGTTTGAGAGCCCAGAATCTGGATGTGCTGTCTTCTGCAGCACATAATATTATAACCCTCATAAACTTTACATTCCACAGGGAGTAGTGCCCTGATTACGAATGATTTTGGAAAGTAGGACAAGAACTTCAAGCTTCTGGCATCCCCAAATGGAAAAGATAAAACATCAGAATAAAGGAAAATGTATGCCAGCAACATTTATATAATCTTATAATATTATTTAAAGTTTGGAAATGGTCTAACCTCTTGCGCAATAACCTGTTTTCAATTCTGAGTCATTTAACAAATCATAATGAATAATAACTTTTATTTATAATATTAAACTAGCAAAATTTATGTTTAAGTTCGATTCCCAGATATGTATTAGTTAAAGAATTAGCCCTCCGGGCAGTGGTAAGAAAAGGTAGAATTTTATATTAAGTGTCGCTATCTTTTATAATGGCAACTAAACAACAAAGTAAAATAAGCATCCACAATAAAATACTTTTAGATATACAACCAACCTAGCGAACGATTTCTATTTTAAATAAACAAATGAATATATTTTTACTAATGAATTTAATTAAATTTGCGAGGTTGACTGATACCGACATATTAGAGAAAATAATATATATATTAAACAAAATAAGTTGTATATATTTAATTGAGCCGCATAAGGTTATATAAACATAAATTAAGCGTGAAAGAAACATATATTTAGAATTATATAAGTATTAATAAAGGATTATAGAGAGAGAGTTTATGAGAAAAACTAGCAAAACATCATAAATGGATCTATGACTTAATTTAGCTACAAATTATAAATCACCCATGAATGTTCATATTAAGGCAGCTCTAAATTACATGATTTTACCTAAGATATCAGCATAGCAGCAGGCAGGCAGGTTGGTTGGCAATTCTACATCATCTCATATGGCCAGTCAGCTGGAATTTTGATGGCTGGTAGACAGTCCTTCGAGAGGAGAAGAAAAAGGTGAAAAGATTCCTCTACTCATGCTTCATCATGCAAAACTTGTGTTGGCTTCTTAAAAGTAATTAAACTCAACTCACTAAAAACTCCTCTGAACTCAACTAAAAACTGAAAGTAACTTATCAAGTGAAAATCACCGAATGACTTTAAAAGGTCTTATCGGCTCTTTTTATACACTATCTCTATAATCCCTTTACAAACAACATTTAATTAACAACATGTTTTTATACAGATAAGGCTCGAAATACCATTTTTAGCTATTTTAAATCATTAGACAACAACTGATAAACGATTTGTTGTCGATCTTAATTGCGATTGACAATTTTAATTAAAGGCAACAAGCTGAATTTAAACAAAGATTATTTTAGCACTTCGAGCCTCCCCCATTCTTCTTTGTTGTCACATTAAATACACACATATATAAAAATAATCACAAATATATAAGCAAATGTATTTTCCAGCAATAAACATAGCAATAAAATTATTGCTTTAGTCATAATATATAGATACACATCACTCAAGCTACTGTTTTATTTTACTAAATAAAATTTAATTTTACTAATCTTTCTAATGATTTGGCATACAGTGTGTAAGTGAATAGCATATATTTATAGAAAGGTCTGAATTGCAGACCCCTAGGAGGTTAGTATAGATGGTGACACATGAAGCATCGATGATGATTAGACATCGATTGGTTCAATATATATATACATGTGTGTGTATGATAAAATATTTTTTTACAGGAATATAGCACTATTGCATCAATGTTTCAGTTTGATTGTGCCAAAAACACTATAAGCCACGATACATATAATAAGATTAATCATTCATCCAATAAAAAAATATTCTTAATATATAAAAATGGGGTAGAAGTGACAAGAAATTCAATATAAAATCAACAATTATTCAGATTAATGAAAATTAATTTTTTTTCCCAAAATGGGAGATAATTTACTTATATCATTATCTAAACACACATTCATTATGTAAATAATATTCATTAAGGCTGTAGCCTCAATCACATGCGTATAAAATGCGATAGGAGGGACCTCTACAGGTCTTAAACCACATGCTTACTCTTGGAAGAAAAGAGGGGAACCCTTCTTTACTTCAACCTACTTTCTATTTAAATAGGTGAAGCTGAAGCATTTTATACGCATGTTATTGAGGCTACAGCCTTAATGAATATTATTTACGTAATGAATGTGCATTTAAATAAATTTATAATTACAACTTTAAATTATCGTAATAGATTTCTCACTATAAAATCTTTCCATTGACTCGCTGTAAATTGAAAGATTTCATGAGTATTAATGTGTAATAAGAAATGTGGACTTAATTAGTGAAGTATTGAATAGCTTCACACTCTCAGATCGAACTGCTTCAGCTTCACCTATTTAAATAGAAAGTAGGTTGAAGTAAAGAAGGGTTCCCCTCTTTTCTTCCAAGAGTAAGCATGTGGTTTAAGACCTGTAGAGATCCCTACTACCACATTTTATACGCATGTGATTGAGGCTACAGCCTTAATGAATATTATTTATATCATTATCTTGTTTTTGATACAGTCTCCAGTTATGGCTACAATTCTGAAGATGAAAAAATTACGATGATGAAGAGTACTGCCTTGGATTAATATATTAATCCCTCCTAATGTTAATATAATTATTTACACTCACATTTGATGTTCCCATGTGGGATTTTATAAATTCTTACAGACTCAAGAAGGCTTGAATTCTTAAGCCTCAGGTGAATGTTAACAATTTTTTGATTAGTAATACATATTGCTTTAACATGTTAAAATACTTCCGATACTATCTATAGTTTCTCTTATATAAGGTAAATAAGTTTTAATGACTTTATTTAATGATTATTCTGATTTTTATTATTGTTATATATACATATAAATTATGTTTATTCTAAGATTTAGTTTGTGTTGTCAGGTGTGTAGAGAGCCCGGCTTTTAAATTAGTTTATTATTAGCTTTTATTCCAACTGAATGCTTAAGAAGCTTAGTGTAATAGTTTAAAACTGTGAGGTTGACAGTGAATTTACACTTTATTAACTCACATAGCTCAGCATTTTATTCATTTAGATAACTTCACAATTTGAAAAATGATTTTTCAACAGTTTCCTTTAAAATGCCCTCCCCCCCTTTTTTATACTTCTAACAGAAAAATGAAATTGTTTGTCTAGTTTTTATTAATTCAAGATAGTTCTATTATAAATATTTTCTCCACTTCCATTTCATTATCTGACAGTCTTTTTTAATGAGAATAATGTTCTTTGAATTTTAAAAGTTTGCTCACTTTATTTAATATATATATATATATATATATATTTAATATATATATATATATATATATATTGTTAAAAGGAGGTTGCCTTGACAACAGTTTGAGATTGTTGATTGTTATTGATATTGGGATTATCTAAGTGTTGACTGGTTTTAGTGATATATATTAAAGTGACTTGTGGCAATGTTATGGGTGCAGAATGTTTGACATTTGTAATCAAACTATAGTAAATAGCGATCTGTTTAATAGAAAACAAATGATGAAGATATTTGTGAGAGATTGTAATCTGGGGCAACTGATAAGTGCTGGTTCAGCCTTTAATACATCTTGGAGATGATTTATCTTTTTCACATATCTATCATCATATATCAGGAATATGTAATGGAGTACAAATTTGAAATATATAAAATATATATGCATGAATTTAAAGTATATCTAAAAAATGGGTATATGAAGTTAAATTATAGTATGAGCTTATTTATGAGTTACTCACTTGAAAAAGTAAAGTGAATATTTAAAATGCATCCAAAATTAGGGAGGTTAGTCTGACTTCTGGGCCAAATGAGCTATGCTGAAAGATGCACTGATAACAACAAAATTTAATATATATCTATTGAATTACATATTTTTATGGAAGGTTATTATAATAAAGAATAGAAATAAAGAGATTATATCCATATAAATAGAGATAATTTTTACCTTTTTGATGTTGCCAGGAAACCAATTAGTAATTGAATATCCCAAGGGTAAAGAAGTTTTTTCATCATTCTATACAATATAGTTCTTCTATGTTGGCTAATCATGTAAAGTTGTTTAGTCTCAAGATATTCAATTACTAATTGATTTCTTGGCAAAATCAAAAAGGTAAAAGATATCTCTGTTTACATAAATATAATCTTCTTATATTTATTCTTTATTATATATTCTTTGTAATTATTTTGCTGTTGTTTAATAATACTAAATATAGATATAGAAATCTTTTCTTTCCCTAATGTTAGAATTATTTCAGCCAAATCTTATACTCTATAGGAGATAATTTGTGATATCTATTTGTGTATTGGTAATATTTATGTGATAGGAGAGCTTCTAATTACTATACTGAATAAAATAAATATATTATATTCAAATGAATATTGATGATAATCAAATCATCTATCCAGTCCTTTAAGTATGATATGAAATACTTCTCCAATAGATAATGGTTATATTTTCTGATCATTATCAATTATAGGATCAGGAGTCACTTATATTGGTAGCTCAATTTAAGCAGCAAAATGGGTTAATATTTCTTCAAGTATTGTACCAGTCGAAAAACCCCACCACCATAATAAGACCGAAACTCAAAGTCGGATTTAAACTCAGTCGAACCAAACTGAATTCAAACCCAACTCACAAGCTCAGATCAAATCAATGGCTGACATAAGTCGATGGTACATGACTATGCACCAAGAAACTAGCTCAATGGATGATGATGATTTGAGACCCTGATCTGACTTTATGAATGTACAATAAAATAACTAAGGATATTTCTAAGTCAACTCATATATGTATATGTTTGGGTTGCCAATACAGTCAGCAAGCATTAATATTAAAATAACTATTGAATAAAAAAGAAAGTTAAAAACCAAATGTGTTAATAAAATGTTTAATAATAATAATTTGTTCAACTTTTATGATTCAGATTATATAGATTACCTCTAGTCTTTAAACGGAATTTATAATTATAATAAGAGTAGCAGTCCTTATTATATGCCAATAACTATTACACAATATTCTAGGATGATTATATATGTCTATGCCCCTGACAAGAAAATAAAGGTAGATGAAAGTATTTGTCTGTGACTGAAATTATTATTCTAATTCTAAAGGAAAGAATGTGAGATTTATTTTCACATTCATAAATCAATTCACAAAAAGCAAGATATGTATCTAGGGCATAACTTTACTATTTAACAGAAAACTTATTTAATTAGAAATGAATAAGAATTTGTTCAACTTTAATGAAATCGCTTCATCATGATTTACAAGCATGAGAGTGGGACTTTATTTGAGCTGAGAAGTAAACCGTACTGATGTCTTATGAGCTCTAAAATGAATATAAAAAATAATGGCTTGTCGGTGATTTAAGAAAATAGCAGAGCGGCTTGTATTTGACAAGTCTTTGATGCCCTATGAAGGATCCATGGAACACATGGAAAGCCAGGCTGGGTCATAGCTGCGAACCTTTGGTGTTCCAATATAATAAAAAATGAGCAAGTGGAGGAAGTGGTTTCTTTCTCGGTGATTAAAGTAAAAATAGTATCACCGATGACAAGCCTACAAAGCAGGAGATGGCTCATGCCAGTAATGTTCAGAAAGTGATGACTCGATAATCATCGAGTGTAATTAATAAAACCCATTTTATATAACGAATGCTCTACGTGATGACGTGATCGTGGAATTAAAGTCAAATGAGCTTTTAACTAAAATTATTTAATGCAATTATAAAATTGTATTAATTATGCCCTAAACATCATGCCCTCCCTGAATTTAATAGAAAGTATAAAATTTGAATTAGAATATATTGACATTAATTCCTTTATCAACCCTTTTGCAAAAAAAAAAAAAAACATTTTAAGATTATGAATAAATAAATATTTATAAACTAGATAAAAGAGCTGGGGACATAGGTTAGAAACTGAGCTAATAATTTATTATTAGCCATTAGTAAAATAGTAAACATTTAATAAATTATTTTGACTCGATGATTAATAGAACGGTTTTAATCTAATTCTAATGGGCAAGAATTGCTATAAGACTTAATATTATATGACTTGCATAAGGCAAATGACACAAAATGGATTATCATTGAGTCGAAGGATCATTGGCATATAATAAAAATAAATATTAATAATTATTTAATAAATATACAGTAAAGTTAGATAAACGAACCGCCATCATGAGAAAGAGAAATTTAACAAAGTATTAATTTTAAAGACTAGAGATTAAGAGAATTACTACATAACTTAAGATAGCATAAATAAAAGCAAATTTTACAGTAGATAGCTTAAAAGGTGGTGTAAAATAAAGTTTGGAAACTGGCCAGAAAGTTGTGGTTGTTTCAAGAAAGATATTACCATTCTTTCATGGTTGGTTTCTTAGATTACACACAGCAGAGTCCAGTTGGATGAAACATAGGCACACATTTTATAAATTACTTGGACGACATTTTGATTGATTATTTCATATTTTGGGCCGCACGATTGGTCTGGAAAAGGTTTAGTTTAGCAGCCACATTGAAGATCTTCTGGGGACCTATGGCCCAGCAGTCAGACTCCCAATGTTTAGCCCCTCACCATGATGGAAACACTATTCAAATTCATAATTTAAAGATGCACAGATTCTAGTAGCACTTCTCTAAAACAAATATGGCTTCTCCCTCTCCAAACTTTTCCGGACTATTTATACTGTCCTCTGCTTTCCCGCCTATTTTAGATGCCTTCAGGCTAATGCTTTTTTATTATCAAAATTACAAATTTTTCTAATTGATTTTAGATACATTCCTTCGATAAGGCTTTCAAACTCATTAACTTTGAATTCATTTTCTAATTAGAAAATGAATTTATAAATCTAAAAAATGATTTTAATTAGGAAACGTCCTTACATTTTAAATTATCTTTTTGCTAATTAATAAAACTTTCCCCAATATCTTTGGAAAAGGACAATCTGAAAGCTTATCAAAAGAATGTAGCTTTTAATCACTAAAATTTGAACAAACTGTTTAAAAGTAAAATAAAACATTCCTGATGCAATGAAACTTTGTAACGAATATATATATTTAAATATTTATAAATATATATGCACAATCCATGCAGTTATAATATATATAAATCCATGAATAATTTAATCATGAATTTATTAATGATATTCACTAGTTTAAATATCAAACTAGTTTGTTTTAACATATTTTTGTATAATACTATTTTTAATGAAACTAGCATGTCTTGAATGTATAAAGCCCCATTGCATCGGAAATTCATGGTTAGTACTAGGGTTTGAAGTGGGCTACATGTAAGATATTATGAAGCTAGGATTGAACTTAGATCCGACTGCTTCAATATCTTCTTCATAATAGAGTAATCATTGATGATTGATATAAACATCACATTTGTAATTCTTTTCTCTTGTTAATAGTGTAAAGCACAGAAGCAAATGATAATGGGCACTGATATTAAATTCTAAATAAAAAATATTAAAAGAGGGACAAACTTAACTAAGAATGACAACAAAAAATAAATTTTATTAAGTGACTAATACTAATAAATTATTACACATGATTATATATATATATAATCATAACCTCATTTTACTTGAACAAAAAACTCCAACAAAAGAGTTATTATAGGTTAATGAGAAAACTTGTTTATCCTCTTGACAATTAGTAGTAATGGATAGTTTATTAGCAACATCAAAAACTGAAAGTTATCTTCATTTATATAAATATAATCTTTTCATTTTTATTCTTTATTATAATAATAATGCATAGAAATATTTAATGTAATATATATAAAGAATATTTGAACCATTATATCCGCAAATTATGAGTAGATTTTTTAAAAATAAAAATAAAAATTATAATGGGCTACAATCTTGTCTTTGGTATATTATCATATTATATATATATATATATATATATATGAAAAAACAAATACAAGTATAATATATATATATATATATTATAATATCAAATATATTTTTAATTATTTATAATCTGGCAAAGAAAATTTTGAACTCAGAGTGTCTGACATACACCACTGCAAAACTACCATAAATACATACATACACATGCACACACACACACACATATATATATATATATATAAACCAAAAGAAAAAAAATTGTTCATGTAAAATCCTAAAAAAACTAAAATACGTGCATTCCAATAATTATCCAAGGTTTAAATCTAATTAAAATTCTATAACCAAAAAGAAAAAGCATATAAAGAAAAAAAAATACTTAGTTGTGATTAGGACAAAATCATAAAAGTAAATAAAGTTTTTACTTTGTATTTTAAATATTGACAGATATTAGTATAACCTTACAACTTTAAATATTTTGTCCAAGTCATATATTTTCTAGTTCTTCAGTAGTTCTTTGCAGGGCCATTGTGTAGGTAAGAGGCACCTTTCCTCAAACCAAATTTCAGCAACCCTAGTCTCATGAAAAGATTTGGCTTGAGTGCAATATAATGGGGCAAGACCACATTTATTAAGACCCAGGGCTTTCATGATCTATGTCTTTTGCAAAATCAAAAATACCATATTTTATGACATGTTAAATGAAACTGTTTCCTTTTTTTGCCAAAACTCTGTCATTTATAAGTTCTACAATGAATATCATTAATGAAGTAATAAAATTGCAACAGTATTGATTATGTAATAATGCAGACTTTTTAGTTACATTTTTTACCTAAAAGTTTCACAATGTTCCAGTCACATAAATGTGAAATCAACTTTTCATAAGCATTTTTATACATTGGATCAGAATTCATAAAAAATAAAATTACAATGATATTATTAACAGATTCATAAAAAAATCAGTAAATATATATATATTTCTTTTACATGTATTTTATTTTCATTTTTCAAATATGGATTCAAAATCATACTTATAATAAATAAGTTTGTGCAATTTTAGTTTATCTACTTTAGTGGTACAGACTCAGGGCATCAACTTGGGATAATGGCATTCATCATCATTATCTTCAAGTAAAAATAAAATTTAATATAATGATAATAGGAATGTGAATATATATGAGAATGAACATGAATATAATGAGAGTTCATCGAAGATCAGCACAACTAACTATATTAAATATGTGAACTATAAGTTCACAAGCATTTCACAAAATCAAATAATCATTCACCATCATTCATGATTAACAATAAAATAAATCAGTCAATCTTATGACTAAATATGAAATAGTTTTACTATAGACCAGGCTAATTATTTAGCCCTTGCCATTTTGGGACAGATTATTTAAACATTAATTTGGATGCACAGACATAAGTGCTAATCCATGAGAATAAAACAATTAAAAATAATGCTGTGATGCTAAACATGCTGATCATCATCAATACTCTGGCCACTTAGTATCGTTAATGTACTGGCCAACTTTAAACTTAATTTCTAATAAGTACTAAACTAAACAAAATGTAGTGCATAGAATTTAAAAGATATTCCCTTTGTGCCAATCCAGAATCATCATAAACTGGATGTCCATTAACACTAAATATAAACCCCTTTTATATAACAGACTGTTATTCACAAATCTAACCCAAGAACAAAAGCTCTACAGTTGTCACTGTGAACAAGAGATATAATACAACATATAATAATTTATATTTTAGAATTGAGTAAATTCACTAGAATAATTTTAACAATGAAATATCAAATTATTAATAACAATAAAAATGAAATTAAGGTCTGCAGAATACAGCTATACATATAAATTAAGCTTTCTGATTTTTATGAGTACAAAAGTAATCCCCTATTATATTGTAATTTACAAATATGTTTCAATAGTTTACATGAAACACACTTATATATAAGCATGCAAACATGGCAGTAAAATAATTTATGAACATATTTGAATTTTCATAGACTTATAAAAAATCCAATTTGTATTTAATAATATGTAAATGCACATGTAAGTATATATATAAAAACATATACAAGTAGTATGCATTAAAGCTATTAATTAGCCTCTTATCTATTTTTACGATAAGTAAAAGTTTTTTTTTAAAAAATATTTATTCTTTTGACAATCCGTCATAAAAGTTTTATTCTTTTTTAAAAAAAAATGTGATATCAGATCTTTGACAGGTTATTCTTGATTAATTATGAATGTCTTTAAACATACTCCAGAAAGTTTTTTTTATTCCATAATCTAGAAAGATTTTTGGAGTTTTCTTTTTTTAATAAAATAACTGGAAATGCATTTTAGTTTTTATTGAATAATGTTATTTACTCTAAAAAAATTGTAATTTAAAAAATTACAACTTATTTTCACTAAAGAATTATTTAAAATAACTTGCCAGCTGTACTTTATACATATATGATGCAATATCTTTATCTGTGCTTATATAGATAAGTAGTACATGTATAAACTAATTCTTTAGAATGCTGAGAGTTTCTTGGTAAACTGGTCTCTTTTAAAGTGGTAGACTGTGTTATTGCCATTTTCATGAAAGATATAATCCAAGTAAATTTTGGCTTGTAGTGAGCTCTTTTCTATCTCTATGCCATCTAATACAGACATATATATATATGCTATTAATACATACATATATATATATGCTATTAAGTACATAAAAACTAGGTCTTGATTCCATGTGACTCTGAACTCTACTGTTGTTGCATTAGTAGCAGCAGCTGGATCAACTGTCTTACCTTCAGTTATATATTCATGATAGTAGTAATCTTATCATCATCAGTAAACCTTAAAAAACTCCCCTAATATTTTTCCAATTTTTTTATTGTCAGGACAGGAAAAAATACAGTAATTAAAAATAAATTTACCCTATTTTCATTGAAAAAAGTTAATGATTCTTTTCATTTCATTTTATTCCTTTGAAAAACTACTTTGTATCATTTTTATCAAAATATGTTATATAAGCTTTATTTAAAAACAATTGCTAATCAAAATAGATAGTGGAATTTTATAATTACCAGTATATCTATTGTAATATAAGAACATGCTTGTTTTAATTTCAAAATCAGAATAAAATATTAATTAGACCTTTTTAAATGTTTAATTTATAATAAAAAAAATTAAATTTAAAATTATTTAATCCTTAACTGTTATTCCAGTGCAATATAAAAAATATCTACACAATTTTTTTATGTTTATTTTTACTTGTCCTTTTAATTTTATGTATATACATGCACACATTATTATATTGTTGTATGCCATTAGACACATAACCATCTCACTATATTTGCAAATAAAATAATTTATTTTTTTAAATATCTGAATGTTTTTATTATGTGAAAAAAATGTCCTGTCCCCTCCATGAAATAAAATTAGTTAATTAAACAAAATTAAATTTATATAACTTTGTTTAACAAAAGACACAATAAAATATTAAAAAAATTATAGTTAATTACATTTTCACCATTTTATTTACAAATTAACTTTGGTGGCTGTAATGTCATAAATAACATTCAGTTTTAATTAGATCAACCAATCTATAAATTAATTCAAAATAACATTAGGTTTTTACTTTGTAGCATTCCTATTGTCAGTAATAAAACAATTTTTTGTATGCTTGTTATTATAGTTGAAAAACTTAGTCATGCAATGAAGTAAGATATCTAGGTGTTTTAAGGATTGACCTTATATTTTCTTAAGGGAAGAAATTACTTTTGTTTAATGATAAATTGTAATAAATATAAAAAAATCAAATGATTGGTTTCTCCAACTGACACAAATAAAGAATTTTGTAGGCACTTTCCCAGTTGAACAGTTATAAGTGAAGCTGTGTAGGTGTTACAATAATGCTGTTTTAATGAAATGTGCATAATATTTTTTTTTTAAAATATTCTATGGTAATTTTTTTAATGCTTAATAGCTAAGTCATGTCATTATGTATATTATACATTATTATACATTTTGACAGTTAGGGATTGACCAGAATTTACTTAAGGGAAGAATTTTAAATTTTTATACTTAGATTGAATACTAATTTTGTATATGCTCTCCACCATTTTAGTTTCTAAGACAAGCCCCAAACTATTGGTGACACCACCAAGTGATAAATAAAGTTGCATAAATACTTTGGCACAATAGGTAGTGTTTCAATTATTTAGACGATTTGTTAAAAAATCACAATTTTCATCAATAATTAAAAAATTAATGTGCAACATTTGTACAACTATGCTTGCTCAAATCATATGACCAAAAGATCAAATTATGGCCAAAGGTGTTATTAAAATTGCATAAGTTCAAACATGAAATATACTTAAGCTAAAGTAATATGAAATACATGACCAAAACAACATGGCTATATCTCCATATTGAATAAGCATAAGAACAGCAATTGAATAAAAAATTGCATAAGCTCAAACAAGAAATGAGTGTAAGCTAAACTAATGTAAAATATGGTTGCTGAAGGAAAGATTGCATAGGCTCAAACAAAAAATGTGTTATTAAAATTACATAAGCTCAAACAAGAAATGTGAATAAGCTAAAATGATTTAAAGTATGTGACCGATGAAATTTTGGCCATAACCATATGTTGAAAAATTAAAAAGTAAACACTCAAATTTTGTAAAACTATAATAAAAAATAAAAGTCATCTGGAAATCAAAATATCAAAAATAATAGGAATTAGAATATGACCAAAAAATTCTGATGCAGTAATCACATGACCAAAATGTCAAATTATTATTGCAGTCAAATATGAAAAATAAACACAAAGTGTTAGTGTAATTATATGGTGAAAAAAAAATCAATACTCAAAATTTCAGAAACAACTTTTAGCAAAAAGCAAATATAGCAATGGAAAAAATATTTAATGGCATAATCATATGACCAAAAGATCAAATTATTATGGCAATCAAATATGTTATGAATATTTTGTTAAATATAAAAAAACAAGTTAAAAACTTTTGTGCAAGAGATGGAAAAGTTCAAATAGTTTAGGAAATATTTGATTAAAAAAAATTCCTATTATCTATTAACATGTTCATTAATAAATAGATATGTTATCTATAATTATCACATATTAAAACATTATGGATACTTTGCTAAGTGTAAAAAAAAACAGACTTTTTGAGCAAGGAGAGAATAATTTCAATGACAATACTTTTAAAAATATTTAACCAATAAAAAAAAAAACAAGTTAATGTTATCTCTTATTAAAATGTAAATTGTGAATAAACCATAAAATGATAAAAATATATGACAAAAATAAATATTATGGTATCTGTGCAAAGTTACTTTCCATGGCCAAACATGTGTAAAAGTAATGAAATGAACGTAAAAGAAGTTACCTGTATATTCGCAAGAGTTCACCTTTGACATCAATGACTTGGTCAAACTCTCTTTTAAAGAGGTAATAAAAAAATTATGTGGGAGGAAAGAGGATAACACCATTAATTTATTTAACTTTCTTGTCACTGATAAATTCTTACAAGTATTAAGTAACTATTAATCTAATAATTATTTATCAATCTATATTTTACTTGCCAATTTTTTTCATCAATCTGTTTATTATTTATATGTCTCTATCTGTTTATCAAGATACCCATCTATCTCTTCTTTAGTTGTCTCTCTATCTGCTTATTTATTTACTGTGTCTTTATCTGTTTATCTATCTACCTGTCTCTCTATAAGTTTATTTATATGTCTGTCTTATTTATTTATTTTTCTATATCTCTATCTATCTATTTATTATTTAACTTGTCTCTTCTTTATTTTTCTTTAATCTGTTTGTTATTTACCTGTCTCTTTATCTGTTTATCAAGATACTCAACCATCGCTCTTTTGATTGTTTCTCTATCTGCTTATTTATTGTCACTGTATCTGTTTCTATCTAACTGTCTATCTCTATATATTTATATATGTGTTTTATTCATCTATTTATTTATCAGTCTAATTATTATTTAACTTTTTTCTCTATTTATTTTTTTATAAATCTGTTTATTATTTATCTGCCACTTTATGTGTTTATTGAGATACCCATGAACCTCTCTTTTAGTAGTCTCTCTATCTATCTATCTATCTATCTATCTATCTATCTATCTATCTATCTATCTATCTATCTATCTATCTATCTATCTATCTATCTATCTATCTATCTATCTATCTATCTATCTATCTATCTATCTATCTATCTATCTATCTATCTATCTATCTATCTATCTATCTATCTATCTATCTATCTATCTATCTATCTATCTATCTATCTATCTATCTATCTATCTATCTATCTATCTATCTATCTATCTATCTATCTATCTATCTATCTATCTATCTATCTATCTATCTATCTATCTATCTATCTATCTATCTATCTATCTATCTATCTATCTATCTATCTATCTATCTATCTATCTATCTATCTATCTATCTATCTATCTATCTATCTATCTATCTATCTATCTATCTATCTATCCATCCATCTATCCATCCATCCATCCATCTATCTATCTATCTATCTATCTATCTATCTATCTATCCATCCATCCATCCATCCATCCATCCATCCATCCACCCACCCACCCACCCACCCACCTATCTATCTATCTATCTATCTATCTATCTATCTATCTATCTATCTATCTATCTATCTATCTATCTATCTATCTATCTATCTATCTATCTATCTATCTATCTATCTATCTATCTATCTATCTATCTATCTATCTATCTGATTTCTGCATATCTATTTATGTTTTCTACCTATCATTTTATTTATGCATCCAACCATATCTTTAATTGTCTGGCAAATCACCCATCCACTACCTATTTAATGGTCTACTTATTAAACTACTTCATATCCATTAATTTATTTACCTATCTGTCTCTAACTATTTATCTACCTATCAGGTTTTCCACTATTTTTTATTTATACATCCAGCATAAATAGATAAATTCAACATCAACAGTTTTTAATCAATCAAGGATTAACTGCTCCAAGTTATGTAGAGCAAAGAGGTCAACAGGGGGCTGGTAAATTAGACAAAACTCTCCATAAAGTATTACCCCTCAGTGCAAGCCAGTGTAATCAAGGGATGCCAGAAGGCCTGTGCATAAAATCCCCATCTAGGCCTTCTGGCATCCATTGATTACTCTGGCTTGCACTGAGTGGCAATACTGTATGGATAGTTTTGCCTGTTTTAATAACAGTTATAAGCAAGCATAAAAATGGTGACCATGTAAATTAGACACTGTAAATGTGTATTATCGTTTGTGGTCTTCCACACTCAAAGTTTGGAAGCTATAAATCCCACTTATGCAACATATAATGACATCTAACCTGCCCTTGCTCATTCTGTTAATTTTTGAACGTTTTCTTAAGAGAAATCAGGTATTCAGAAAATAAGGTCATTTATTAGAGTGTGATTATTTATATTGGAGTTATTGTAGGCACATGTCCACATTCTGCTGATATCCAATGTGCATGGCTGATGAGAATTACCAATAACACAGAAAGTCTGCCATGATTTTTGCCTGAGGCTTGGAAGTCTGTTAAGAATGAGATTGATTCAATGATTTGATAGCTAACCAAGATGGACAAGTGGATAGATGGAAATACTGATCAATGAATACACTGACAAAAATGCATATAGATGGATTGATTGATGGATGAATAAACAATAGATAGACAAATAAAAGAATATATATATATATATATATATAGCTTGCAGGCATCTCATGAAGTTCTAATACTGACTTTTCTTAAAACATCTAGACTAACCCTTGTTTACTCTGTGGTAAATATTGTTGTTCAGTATGCTGCAAAAATACCCATACAAATATTGTAGGTACTTAGATAAATGAAACTGTGTGTATTATTTCTGGCACTTTTAAATTAACACCAATAGAATGGCTACCTGTACTGTGAAATATCCCACCAGTAACTTCAGATGTGAGCTATCAAATTATCTAATCAAATATCTCTCCAGCTAACTTCAGACATAATTTGGAGCACATTATTTCTTTGTATAATACAGCAGTTAAAGTATTCCAATGCAATGAAGAACTAAAAAAATATATTTTATTTTGAAGTAAATGTGAAGTAAAAAGTTAATTTTCATATTATCCTCACTCAACAAAAGACAATTGGAATGCATTAGTATTTCCTTGTAGAAATTGTGAAATCATATCATTGTTAAAATAGTTCATTGTAAATATAAAACAAACATATCTCAGATATCCATAATTTAGAACAGTTTACAAGTACTTTCATTAACTTTTATAATACTCCTCAAGTCAGCATATAGTTCACATTTTTGTTATAGCCAAGACCTTAGCATGACAAAGAATAAAGTTCAATATAATATCACAACAGCAGAACATGATAAAGCTTGTAACTAGTTTTAGGATTAAGACATAATAAATCATTCATAAAATTAAATATAAGTCTAGTATTAAGAATATCAATAATAATGTTCATTTTTAAATTCAAGTATAAATACAACAAAAAATTGAAAATTGATATAGTTCATAGTAATTTTTCCAATGTTAATCAAGTTATTGTTAAGGCTTATATTTTCTTTCTTTGTTAAAGCAAGTTGTTAAAGTTTCAGAATTGTGTATCCTTTAATGGATATATATTACAGTGAGATGCAGAAGGCTCTAGTTGATAAGTTCTACCCTTCCATTGTTTTAGAGATACCAATTAACATGCTAATTATTTAGGTAGATAAGTAGATTAAGTAGATAAGTAAGTTTCCAACACATGGTAAGCTGTATTTTTTTTCTCCTCATGTGTCATAGCATCAGTCGGGAAGCGAATCCGCTAACCCCTGTAAAGCAGCTGTCGGTGACTTCTCGACCACCAATGCTTGACCGGTAAGCTATATTTATAAGTCAAATCACATGATCTTAATAAAATCAATGAGCAACAGATTTGGGGCATTATTAATTAATAATTAATATGACTTTAATTAGTTGTTAAATATTCTATTATTAGATTTTTTTTAAAAATTGTTTGGATTTTTAGACCTAACAAATTAATATTACCTTTAAAAATGCAATTTATTATTAAACAATAAATTAAATATTACAGTAGTAATACATTTATGTAACTTTTTTAATATGTTCTCAAAAATTAATATAACATTTTAGAGAATAAAAAATTTTAAACAACAATATTGCTATTGCATACACTTTATTAAATATTTTAAACAATGAACATTTAATTGTAATAAATTTATTTTAAACTTCTTTAGGATAAAATAACTATTTTACACACACAGACACTCTAGTAAGATTTAAATTGTTAATTAAAAATGTGTGAATAAACTTTACTAGCTATTTGTTATGTAAAATACTATAGAAATATTATCAAATTAGTTTAAATGTTCATTTTAATGTAATTTACTTACTTTATTTTTCAAAAAAATTATATCTAATGTGAATTGTATTTTAAACTAAGAGTGAACTACACATTAATAGGATTGTTAAGTCTATAGATTTAAAACATATAATTCAAAACTAACTTAGCCGGTATTTTAAAATTATTTAAGCTTCTTTTTATTTAGACCTACCTAAAGAAATATTCGATAACAACTTATTAAATTATTCACCACATTTGACATATAAATTGATTTGTTGAAAAAAAAATAAAACATTTTTTTATAAATATATCCACATTATACATATACATAGTTCACTATGCAAAACATAAGGTTACAAGATATATATAAAAGACATATTTTGCGGGTTCATCTGTGTTAAAAAATTTAAATTTAGATATACTGACATTTCGACTTGATCACATAAGTCATCCACTGGGTGATAAAAGGTAGAAAGACGGTTGTAGTGGCGCTACAATCACTAATTTGAAAAAAAATGTTAAAGTTCCACCGATAGCAAAAATGTTAAATTAAGAAGTTTTTTTTAAAAAATCTTTCCAAATATGAGGAAGTTTGCATGTATCATCTCATTTATTGATACAATCTGGCCTTTTAAGTATCTCAATGGCTTCTCTAATTTTGCACTGGTAGAGATTATCACATCTGCATATGATTCTGGTACTAGAAAAATCAATTTTATGACCTGAGTCTATAGTATGGAATGAGAGTGCTGCTGATGATGAGTGTTGTTTAACTGCATTAGCATGCTCATTTCTCCCAACACTGATATGATGATTACTCATACCTATGTAAGAAGCTTTACAATTTTTACATGAGATTTGATATACACCATGAGATTCAAGAGGGATCGAATCCTTAGGCTTGTTTATTATATTGCTGATCTTTTGATGAGTAGAAAATGCTGTATCTATATTATAGCATTTTAATATACATCCAATACTGTCTGAAGTTCCTTTTATATATGGAACACAAATCCTAATAACTGATTTATCATCTTTTTGTTTCCTACTTTGTCCATTTTGGGCTTGAAATAAGGCTTTTTTTTATAAATTTATAATTATAACTATTTGCTAATAAAACACTATTAATATGATTTATTTCTTCTTTCAGATGTGACTTATCTGAAAGGTTAATTGCTCTATTTAAAAGAGTTTTGTCTACAGAAACTATCTGAGTTGGGTGATGATGAGGATGTAAATATATGTCTGTGTGTGTATTCTTTCTGTAAATCAAAAAAGATAAACTATTTGGTGTTCTGGTGAGTAGAACATCAAGAAAAGGGAGTTTTCCATCACACTCTGTCTCCATTGTAAATTTAATATGAGGATGCATATTATTTAAATGTAAAAAAAAAATCATCTAATTTATTTTTTCCATGTTGCCATATGACAAAAGTGTCATATATGTATCTGACCTAAATGAGAGGTTTTAAAGATGATGATTCTAAAGCATGAGTTTCTATATTTTCCATGAATAAATCAGCTAATACACCTGAGATAGGTGAGCCCATAGGAGTAACAAAAACTTGTCTCTAATGCTGTCCATTGTATACAAAATATATGTTTAAAAGACAATGTTTAATCGAAGCAATAATATGGTCTGGTAAATTGCAACGTTGTGAAATTATATTTAAAGCTTCATCAATTGGAATGTTTGTAAACAAAGACACAACATCAAAACTGACCAGAATGTCATTAGCAATAATTTTTAAATTTTTTAAAACAGAAATAAAATGAAAAGAGTTTTTAATATATGATTTAATAGATGGGATTGTAGGTTTAATGAAATCCGATAAATATCTAGCTAAAATATGAGTTGGAGATCCTATTGCACTTACTATTGGATGAAGGGGGGTATCTGGTTTGTGAATTTTTGGAAGTCCATAAAATTTTGGATAGACACAAGATTTTTCAGGAGGGATTATTTTATTTTTTATCTCTGTTTCTGCTATGTATTAGTATTGCGTTATAATAATATCTGCAAGTAATAGAAAGTTAAATACTTTAAAGGTACAGCGTTATAATATAATATCAGCAAGTAATAGAAAGTTAAATACTTTAAAAGGTACATGTCTAAAGATAAGAAAAAAGACAAGCATTTCCAGTTTTATCCCCCCCCCTTCTTCTCTGCGCGGGAAACTCACGAACCTCAGAGAAATAGCAGTTTGGAACGCGGACCCGAAGCAAGACAAAGCTATCCCAGACTCCTGTGCGTGAATGAGAAGAGCGGTATTTAAGGCCCAGGTAGAACAAGAAAATCGTCGCGAGATAGCAGTGTAACCAGAAGACGGCTTGCCGGCTGAAATCAGAACTCGTGATCCAGTGAACTCCGCCACTGAAGGTGCCAAAGCGGAACTAGGGATTTATAGAGGCCATCCGTGCTTTATTATTATTTGTCGTAAGCCGCAAGGCCAGATTACGTAATCATATTATTAATATATTAAACTTGTGGTAATCGTAGAGGCAGTACTGTAATTCGTATATTAAATTATTAGTAAGAATATATATGTAACCTAAATACACTAATGTCAGTTGTTGTAAATATGTTAATATCGTTTTGTTGTAAATTAATTTATTATTATTAATTATCGGTAGTTGAAATTATTTAGCTTGCATGGATTGTAAGTTTTATCATTAAGCAGATCTAAAATTTTATTATGGTAGATGCCACGATCCATAACAGCTGTGGCATTATCTTTATCAGCTGAAAGTACAACAATTGATTTGTCCAATTTTATATTATTTAATGCTAGTCTTTCTTTCTTTGAAATATTATTTTTAGGAAGCTTAGCTTTTTTAAAAATATTGCAAATCTCGGCTCTAGTCAAATCAGCCGATGAAGAATCTATTTTATCGAGAGCTGATTCAACATTACAAACGATTTTCTCAAAAGGTATCCGGGAAGGCGTTAAAGCAAAATTAAAACCTTTTTCTAAAACCGAAAATTCATCTGTAGAGAGGGCTTTCTTAGATAAATTATAAACGGTTTTTTGATTTGGATACGTAATGTTTGGTGATTGTGTTCTAATTAGCATTTGTAATTTTTTCTTTTGCTTTGCTAATACAAATTCCGAATCTTTAATCGATTTAAAATTTGCAATACGATCAAAACTAGTCCACAGTAAAGGATGTATTTTATTACTAAGAAATAAACGTAAATCCAGCAATACTTTGTCAACGTTGTCTAAATTTTTACGAGTTTCTTTAATAAAAGAGTTTAAAATAATATTGCTTGTCTTCCTTAGAATTTTACTAATATTATAATTGTTCTTGTGAAACACAATTCTACAGCAAGTGGGTATAACGTTGTGATTTTTACAAGCTAATAGAAAAGATAAATTACAAAGTAACTTACATTTCTTAATCCACATTCTTTCAAATACTTGAAGCTGTTTAAAAATTTCCTTCCCATAGAAGTTAATAATGTTGATATGAAGATTTTCATGGGTTGCATATATAAAAAACATATTTTGCGGGTTCATCCATGTTAACATTTTTTTTCAAATCAGTGATTGTAGCACCTCTACAACCATCTTTCTACCTTTTATCACATAGTGGTGACTTGTGTGATCAAGTCGAAACATCGGTATATCTATATTTAAATTTTTTAACACGGATGAACCCGCATGTTTACAGAATTATGTGATAGTAGAAAAAAATCTCTGATCACATAAGTTAATGCATGCTGAGATGGTTAAATGTATCATCAGAGTATTAATTATGAATTAGTATATAAAGGCAAGAAAGCAGACCAGATGTACAGCTTTATTAACACATCTACTTGACACTAAAGAAAGACAATTTATGTAGATACTATGAATGTTACTTCGTTTATTAATTCAATAATTGCTAAGTTGATGACTAGGCAAAAAGACATTCGATGGAAGTTGTAAAACCTATTTGGAAACATATAATATAGTTTATCATCTTACAATGATTGTGTACTAATGGCCAACTGCATACTCATATTACCAAAAAGTTGGAAACACATATTAAATTTATTTTATCAAAATTATCTTGTAGTCATATATGAAAGTTTTAGCTATATATAGTAACCAAATCCAAGTTATATAATAAAACAAATGTTAAAGAAATACTTAAATTGTAAGCCAACTGCTAATTTGCCATCTTAAAAAACTTGGATCATGGTCTAGATCTATGCAACCTGCGATATATTTCCATTTAGACCAGGCAGGACTAGTGTATGGATATATAATTTTGATAGTTCTTAATACTTTTTCACATTAGAATGAGTGCAATATAGCAAAGATTATGAGTGCAGAATGTACAATTAAAGTGCTTACAGAAATTTTTGTTGCGCATGGTTATCCAAGAGATTATAGTAACCAATAGTGAGGCTGGTTTTGCTTTTCAGCATATTCTTATTCCACCTTATCATACCAAGAATAATGGCATAACTGAAGATTACATTGAACAAAACTTGTTTTATAAATGTACTGGAAGCATTAGTTGATGCTATGCTCTTCCAATACCTTACTCCATATACAGCAACTAACAAGACACTGGCTGATTTACTAATGCAGTGGCATTTATACCATCAGCTTACTAACTTGTTGCAAATTACAAGTGACACATTTAAGAACAGTTTTGACTGTGAAAAATTGGATATGCAATATTTTAAAAAAGAAATGGATGTCAGGTGTACATTGAAGATTTTTTCAAGACAGTCCTAATTGGTAAAATTTGAAAAAAAGAAGGAAATAAGAAGCCAGGTAAATCACTTATGTTTTCATCCAAATGAGTTACCTAATGTTGATGATTTTAAAAGTAAATTAGCAAAGAATGAAGAAATGGGTATGAAGAATGTGTACCAAGAAATAATTTGTTAGCTGAACAAAAAATTGATAGAGACCAAGTAAAAATGAATAATCACGGTATGGATCAAATAATTGATCCTGAGAAAGATTGTGCTGTTATTAGACTGCTACAACAACAATAAAAAACTATCATAATTTTACAAGAGCAAAAGAAAGGCATGCACAATTGTCACAAGAAGTTTAAGTAAAGAAGTATTCCACTCATTTAAATAAAAATATATTTAGTCAAGTATTGGTGGCTAGTGGTTAGCATAGCTGCCTTCCAAGCAGCTGGCCTGGGTTCACTTCCTAGTCAATGCATTTGAGATATGGAAAAAAAAATATTCAGAATGTACTTCCAACAATGAAGTGAACATTTTTATTTATGTATAAATTTTATCATCTTGGCATCTTAGCACTCCAATGTTGAAGCATCTTTGTGCCCCAGACAACCTGCACACCTATGCAGTAGTCCTGGTCTTTTATGTCTAAAATATTGGATTTTTACTTATGAATAATCTAAAAATGGGATTGATCAATAACTGACAGTTTACCTCGGGTTGCAGAGAGTCTCTCTACTATCATGGGTGATTTATTTTGATTATAGATGCTTCCATAGATCAAACTTTTGGTAGGGCTTTCCATAGACTTACCATCAACAACATAGGGGACATTCAGGCAATGAGAGTTTCAAGCAACAAATATGTAGTAGATTATTTTTGCTTGGGTACTTACATCTATATAGAAAGTCATGGTTTCTATATATTTTTTAGAAGCAATATAAGAATGGTGCCAAATAACACACTTCTAGACATAGTATTTTCATGTCCTACATAACTGTGATTTAATTATTCCTCATATTTGTATATGTTGATCATCATTCAGATCTTTTTTTTTATTATATAAGTAATATAAGCTATTGTTATAAAGTTAATTTCACTGACTTTTTTCTAAATGCTTTTCAATTTCATTAATCATAAAATTCCTAATAATCAAAATCTGATCAGATCAAATCTTTATATGTCTTTTTTTAAAAAAAAAACAACAAAAAAACATGATTATCTGCTACATAATTTTTTTGCTAAAGTGACAATCTCTGCATTATTTCCCAAAAGTCTTAAATAAAACTTTTTTAAGTTCTATTGTTGCTGGCTGCTTTGTAGGAAATTAGCAGTTGTTTCATTTTTCTTTAATTATATAAAAAAAGAAAATTGAAATTTCTCTATAGCTTTTGTTTTACATTTACACAATTTGCTTGATATTAATTCATGTCATTATTTTATTAAAATGATTTAGCTTTTACTTTCAAAAATCCTACATTTATTTAATACATTTTAAAATTGATCATTGTTTACATCTTGAAATAATATAGTGTTTACATTCATGACCTGTTTTTATGTTTTCTAAAATGCTATAAAATGGTGTCCATTTATGACATACGCAGTTTATAAATTGTGTTTTTATTTCAATTTTAAATATGCACACTTTTACCGGTTATCTGCCATTTTATTTTAGTCTCCATTCTTAATCTTAACTTTAGAAAATTTAAAATAATCTACATTATTAAATCTCACCTTGTCATTAAATGTATGCTATCTGTTTGCATATATTCATTGGTCCATGATGATGAATGCTCAGTCTATGATAAGGAATCTGCACCAGTGCATTACCCAGTAATCACAGTAATAATTAAATAAAGATTGGCTGATGAACATATAATTAATGTATTTTATGTTTAATACTCTACATATGTGGAAATATTTTTTAATCAATATGTCATCCCTATTTTTTGTACTGAAATTTCACATTAATTTTCTAATAGTTGTGATTCTAGCAGTTGTAAAATTTTGCATTTGAATTTAGCCTTTTTTTGATACTTTTTTGCAAGCTGGTTTTATCTGACCAAAATATTTCCTCCAAAAAAATGATGAAAATTAATTGTTTGTGCCTTTTCTCATTTAAATTATTTATTAGGCTATGATAATTTCTTTTTGATGCTTTACAGTCTTATTAAATCACTGTTTGTAATTTTTAAATGCTTTTACTGATTTTGAAAAATCTGTTTTTTGTTTTGATCTTTTTCAAGTTAGATTGTAATTTTAAAATTGAGGCTTAATATATTTAAACTCAATAGAATTGCTTGAAAATTGACTTATAACTAAGTTATACTCCCCTAATCCATTTGAAATATGTATATTTTTTGTATGTCAATTAGTTTGATAGATATGAAGCAGAGGGTAGGGACAGTATGAAAAATAATCAATAACTTTATGTATTGCTATTAACAATTATTTTTCAAACTTTCATTTGTTTTAAATATTGATTGGAGAGAGCATAATTTTTCTTTTAATTTAATCACATTTTAATTTACTTAGGGTAATTATAACCAGTATACGACCACCTACAAGTAAAAAAAGATAAATCTCCAATATTTGTGCTAAACCAGCACTCATCAATAGTTCCAGATCATCATCTCTCACATATATATATATATATATATATATGATGATATATATATATATATATATATATATATATATATATATACACAATCAGTGCTCAGTTTATATTAAGACAGCAAATCTTGAATAAGCTTCAATCTTCTCCACCATCCAACTCTTCAGCCATCCATATCATTGAAAATCCAATGATGGAATACTCAAAGTTCTTGCTGATGCCAATATTACTGTTATACTTATGTTGACTTTACATCACTCTGATCCCTCACATATAGGTTCTTAATATGTCCATTAAAATACACAGAAGAGGGATAGTCAGAATACAGGCTGAATATGTAATATTCAAATATAAGCATGTTGTCTATACTAAACAAGGATTGCATATATGTATAAGAGATGGTAATATGGATGAATTGTTGAGTGTGGTTCAACCAAAATACACATATTGGAGATCATTTATGTTTTTCAAATGTATGTGGTAATGTTGTATAAGATGGAATGCATAGTTTTAGGGAGCTTGAAGTCTGAGTTCAAGTCCCTTCTAATTACATAGTTTAATATATATATATATATATATATATATATATATATATATATATATATATTCTAACCTTCATCTCATGCATCCTCACTTCCAGATAATATATGATATAAAATAAAACGGGTTCTAGCTCAGTTAATAATTAATAAATAAAATATTCAGCATTAAAATTAAAATGTTTCACTAGCTCAAATTTAAAATTCGAATAAGGTTCAGTTTATAAAAATAAATTAAATAAATATTTAATATTTTCATGAGACTTGAAGTGAAAATACAGGTGACAAGATAGATTACATTGAGCCAATATCCTACAGGATACTACCTCAATGGCATAAGAACACTATCCCCCTTTATTACTATTTTAAATAACAAACTCATAGTATTCTTACAACTTTAATAACTTCTACTCACTAAGATTAAATTAGTAATTAAATCTTAATCTTCTATTTAATAATAATCTAGCTCAATAAAATAATCTCAGATTCATAAAGTTTATTCTAAGTTAATAAAAATATGGTAATAAAATATGAGAAGGGATTTTATGTCATAATCTACTACACTTAAACTAATAATAAATAATAATAATAATAATAATAATAATAATAATATTCTTCATTGTTTAATTACTACTGGATATCTTTTCTTTTCGTTATATTTTTATTACCATAATAAAATAATAAAATAATTTTATATAATCTTTTATCTTCATGAATATAATAAATAAATACGTGGGAGCATTTGATAATCTGATAAACAAAATGTGTGTGGCAACTGATAGCATATAATTTAATATAATATTGTAATAACTGATTTATGACCAATAAAACAATGTAAAATTATAATTATTTAATTAAATGAATACCAATAAAATATTTAAAATTCTTAAAATAATTCTCTATTTATCTTTTGTGCAAAATTATATATTTTGTTTCGATTATTATGCATATATCATGATTTCATGCAGCGATGTGGAGAAATAAATAACTCGGACACAAAATTTTTGAAATAACAAAATTTAACAACGTTTATTACTAACAACAAATAAATAAACAATTTATTTACACTATTTACAGTGGATATCCTTAACTTTTTTACTTTACAGTTTGATCTACCGGGTTATAAAAAAAAAAAATATATTTCAACTATATCTTTATTTAGATTTAGGACAAAATTTTTAAAAAATGTTACTATTTGGTTTCTCATTATGGTTAACTTATTACAAATATATTTATCTACTTTATTAGCAACAGCATTTTATCCTTAATATTATTAAACTATCTTATTTTAAAAATTCATACTTAGAAAAACATTCAATAGAAAACAAAATTTTATAATGAGTATGGACTTTTCAAAATATTAAAAAAATTTCATCTTGCAAAGTCAAAGATGTTACACAAAATATTATCCAAAATTCAGTACTAGATTTTAGTATTTATCACACAATGTTTACTAATCATAATATATTCTTCTTTAAGCCTTACTTTAGTATGATATAAGTGTAATCATCAATATATTTCTGTTAATCAATAAACAAAAAATATACTATGCATATTGTTTACATAATTTACTTTGTACTATTGTATTTTAAAAATATGCAATACTTATTTTTTCTCTTAAAAAAATAATACTAAAGCATTTAAAATTATTATCACTTTAAAGAAAATATCTTTGTTTAGATACTTTATTTTAAAAAAAGTTTATATTTCATTTCTGAAATAAAATTCAAAATATATTCTATGATTCTTTTCTTTCCTTAGGATACTTTGGATCTTCAATTTTAAGTTATAACATCCTATTCCTTCTAGGCAAATAAACCAATCTTATACAAAACGATAGCATAACCTAAGTTCTAAATTATTTATCATTTCTCTTAAACATACCTTACTGAACGATGCAGTTACATAAAATAAAGATAGCGAAAACAGATGCATAGGATTAAGGAAGAAAGCTAGAGTATTACTCTTAACATATCTCAAAATCATGGCACAGTGCGAAGAGGTATGACATTTACCTGCTTAATATCCTGTAGTACAGGGACGATGTTAAAGCTATTTTTTCAGCTTTATTAGAACATCAAATATTTAAAGAAATATAAACACTGTCCAAATAAAATGTGTATCAGTCATAGGCTATGCTGATAACCACATAAAGACTAAATATTATTTCCATTCCTTATAACATCATATTTCTTAAAACATCATCTTGGTTTCCTGTTCACTAAGTACTTCCAAGCCACTATCTCAACATTATTTCTCAAGATTTTCCACATCTTACATCGATAAATAACTATCTGCATTTACAAAACAATAAATAAAATTCATTAATAGTTAAACAATCTAGCTGTTCCACAAGAAAAGTCTGCTTACTTCATTATTGTATATGTCTAATCATATATAATCTACTTAGACAATATTTGAATATCCCATAACATGAAAAATTTAAAAGAATCACATAATTATTTGTTATGTTGGATTATATCACTAATAAAAAAAAATCGTCGTATGCATATTTTCAAATCAATCCTATCTCATAATGTTTTTTAAAATGTTGTATGAAATGCGGTACATATAAGTAAAAAACTTTTACACTTCATTCTTCCAATTTATGGATGATCTAAAGAAAACAAAAAAAATATACACTATAAATTATCAATAGTTATTATTATTACCAATAACCTTTATCTAGTCATCGTGTTCAGTAGGCTTCCTTTATCCACTTGAGCATTGCAGATATAAAAAAAATTCACACCCATATACCTTATATTAAAATATTTTTAGCTAAATTATTAGATTGTTATATTATAAAATTTTAATATTAATAAATTAATGTTTTTATGTTTTTCCTAATCTTATATAAAAATTTAGATTTAAACTAGGTTAACAAAATAAAAGAAATCAAAACTATAGTTACATATTTTCTTGACGATAGTTCCTTATAAGTCCAAAATGTTTATTATTTTCTCTAGAGTTTTAAAAATGTTCTCCTCCAAGCGCGTTAAAGTTTAAAATAAAAATAATTATTAATCCATTTAGTAAAATTTATAGAAATTAATCCTTAGTTTTAGTATTTAGGATGATAATTATTAAATCATAATATTAATTAATCCCGTGAAGTTTTTTTTAAGTATTTTCTCTGCCAGCGTATCTGATGCATCAATCCATCTAATTTAACTTTAAAAATATTCGATAAACTTTTAAGTACTATTTGTATTTCCATGGATCCATCTTTTATTCAACTATGTGTTCACTTTTTTATATATATTTCCTTCTTGATACATTTAAACTTTTGTTTGGTATTTTTTATAAATTTCTTTTAAAAATAATAAAAAAAAAAACTTCAAGTACTTTTAAACAAATCTTTTCTAAATACATTTTAAAATAATTCTAAGAACGGATATTTTAATATCAAAAACGCTTCTGTAACATATTTTCCTGGGTTCTTTCTTTAATTCTTGAAAATATATTTTTTTTAAAATGTTACCTTCAGAAAGTATATAACATTTTACTCCTTTGAATATAATATTCTATAAAATGATTCATGAGATATAATTGTCTTATTAGTATTTAAAAATAAATCTTGGATAAACTTATAAATAATACGTTTCAATACATTTTTTTAGAATCCGTATAATGTCCGAGCTGTGGTTTTTTATGTACCAGAACAATTCTCCGGTGAAGTATTAATAAAACTGTATCAATAAATATTTCAAATATTTTTTCAGCATTACAACTTATATCCATTTTATTTTGTAGTTTATCCATCCTTTATTGCAAAGTTTAGGTTAAATTTTTAGATAAAATACGACTGGTAAGTACTTTAAAAATTAGAAAAACATTTCCACGAAGTTTCTAAATTATTATATTTTTTTCTAAACTTTCCTTTTGCAAAATAATTCTTTAAATTATCAATTAGTTTTTGCAAAAATAAACGATAAGAAAGTACCAAAAAAAATTGACTAAAATAAAAAATTTTTAAAATACTATCTTTTTGATAGTTATAATTTACCTTTCTCCGGTTTCAATACATTATTAATCTCCCCCGATAACCCCGTGCAAATCATATTTATAGTCTGTAAGAATACCTATTCCTATTGGTTAATTCTTACTTTAGCTTGAGAACAAATTTACATATTTTCAGTTTATAGCAGAATTGAATTTCAAAATTAGAAATTATGACGTAATGAACTTAAAATATTATTTAAAATATTACTTTTGAATAAATTATCATTTTATTAAAACTATTTAAACATTTAAAATAACTTTTAAAATAACTTTAATAACCTATTCCATTTATCTATTTTTATTTAAACAAAATATTTAATTTTTATTATATCTGTATTCATCTTTATTACATTACTTAAACATTTGGAAATAACTATGTAATATTTTAATATTCACTTGATAAATAATCATTATATCCAACTCTATAATACACAAACTTTGTTGTGTGTGTGAAAGTATACATTAAAAGTCACATGATTAATAACTTTGACAGATGATTTTTAATCTATTTCTCTGCCCAGATTTATAAAATTGCTACACTTATTATATTTAATAATATAATTATAAAAAATTTGGAAGAATAATTTTAACAATATAGAACTAGATATAATTTTCACCATCATAAAGTTTATTTTTACTATATTAATTTTGACTATTAAATATGATTATAAATTTAAACATAGCATTTATTAACTATAAGTTTTAAACTATTAAAATCGAATTTTTAAATATACTTTTAATATTTATAGCTGTGTTATTTAATATGGCCAGCTTTTACAACCATATGAAACAATATTTTAAACTTTACTTAACTACTTTTTAAATAATTCCCTATAATTTTATATACCATATATTTGCTTTAGCCTCAAATTGTACTTTAAAGATATAATCGACAAACTATAATTAATGTATTAAAAGAACATATTCTAAAATTTAAAATTTTTTAGTAATTGACTGTTATGAACTATTACTGACCTATAGAAAAAGGCACAATATATATATATATTCATTTACTGTGCCTATACTAAAAATGTACAAATAATAGAGATACAATTTTTTAAAATATTAAATGCTTTTATTGACTGGACGCTAAAAAGAAATAATTGTTATAAAAAATAGGGATTGATTTAATTAATTTCTGACACCTTCCCCCACCCCTGTTGCTTTTATTTCAAGTTAAATCTAAAAAATCCAATTGTAGTTGAAAAATGATTATTTTACTTCTTTTTAGCACACAGTCATTTTTTTTTATATTTTTGTTATTATGATTTATATTTTGGTTGGTGACTATTATTCCATTTATCATTATGTGTTGTTGATGGTCCAATGTTTATAGTGGTTATTCTCAATGCTTATTAAACTTGAACTGAAGCATAATGTATAATTATTTAAATTATGTATTGGAACCAACATATGATGAAATTTTGACTTTACCATTTCACTATTATTACTACCGATTATTGTGAAAAAAAGATAGTTGTCTAAATCATTTCACAGACTTCATTAATCTAATAAACATCACATGACCACCACTTAAAAAACAATCCTGTCTAATAGGATAGTGGTGGATATGGTTATTGAAGAACCAAAGACACCAAAATGTATGGGTGCTGAACTGAGTTCAGACCCATATGACTATATATTAGCTAATGGGCTTGCATTGAAAACATTAAGGTGTTTTTAATTTAAGACTCGTAGTTTTGTAGTTAAATGGAGATAAAAGGTGGCTGCTGGAGGGTTGCATTAGATCCTAAGATCTAGGTGCAGTGCTCTCAGATCCAAGGCTCCTCACTGACAAAGGCCACAAGTGAGAAACTAGTTTGGGGATATTGGATGAGTAGGCACTAAATGGGGATTTTATGCACAAGCCTTCTGGCATCCATTGATTACTCTAGCTTGCTGTGTGTGGCAATACGTATAGTGAGTTTTGCCTGTTTTACTTCATTAATCTCATGTCATTACACATCTGCTTCAGCACTTTGCTACTTTTCAGTATTGTGAACCTGATTTTATAGCATTTATCATGTATTGATATACACAATGCAAATTTTATAGTTATACATTGAACTATTTCCATTATTTAGAATGAATTGTTAGATGCCTTTACACAAATTGAAACTTTAATTAAATTTTTTAAATACATTCAACTGTTACTGATAGGTATATAATACAATGTTTCACATAATACTATTTACCTATCTTTTTTAAGTGTTGTTGGTCTGATATGCTAATATTAGTATGGGAATCAAATCTAAGACCATTCAATTCTTGAATACTGAATTTAAGATGGCACCCTAAGCAATTAGGTTATTCTGTCAAAAGCAATTGTCAGGAAAAGTTATTATATGAGATTTCTTCTGATTTTGTTAAGGTATTTGGATTGCAAGGATCAGCTTTGTTATTGCTACTGCTTAAACTTTTTACGTTAATCTTTTCTATAAATGATTTAATTTCATTGAAGTTTGTTCATGCCTATTTGGGCCACATGTTTACCTTTTAAAATAATTTTAAGAAATGTTACTGTTTTCAAAGTTTATTTTGATTTAGGTTACAGAAAAATTGAAAGTGATTTCATATACCATCTTTAGAAAGTCACATTGCAAGACAGGTAAAGTAAAACAATTTTTAAATAGCACACTGCATAGAAGAAGCAATGAAACAGAACGTACACTTGTCTAATTTTTCAACCTTTAGATGATAAGAGTTTGAGCATTTTACAATTTTTATTTCATTCTTTAGTTAAAAAATACATAGATACCCATTTATTGATCAATATCAGATGGTTAACAAGATTTCTACGAACCATCTGAAAAAAATGATTGACTGCTTATAGCCTGAAAATATTTTATAAGTACCGTGCGCTCCACAGATGAATATTAATTTTTAATTTTAAAAAACATTTATTTCAAATAATTATTCACACTAGCCTTACTTTATAAAATTAATAATTCTGCTACTTTTTAACATCATTAACAGCATGATTATTAAATTTTCATTGAAATAGTTTTATTATTTATATAGGTGATAATATATTCTCAATGATATGTCAGACAAATGCGCACATATCTACGCGGGTTCTTTTATACTGAAAGAAAATATCATTTGATTAATTTTCTTCTTTGAACATTTTTTTTTAATATAGTAAGCCTTCATTTGTTAGTGTCTGCATTATTCTAGGTGAAATACATATTTAATTAGAAACCATTATACATTTAATTTTAACAGTTTTCTGATGATCTCCCAAAAGACCGCTTACAACACTACATTTATTGAAAGTCTTAGATGAACCTTTAATAAATAAAATAAAAAATGTAAACAATATTTAGAAAAAATAATAGTATTGTAAATGATCAATATTATAAATATATAAAAAGCTTAGCCACCTTGTTTTAAATTTATTTATTTTTATCGGCGTTTAGCTCTTTGTTTAGAATAAATAAATAATACAATGACTTTATATACTCGAATTTCATAAGTTAGAGCGGTGGAAGTATCACAGCTGGTTATAGTATATAATCCTTAAACAGCCGAGAATGATATTTTACCACTGCATTTTCTTTTTAAATAATAAAAATATTCAGTTTTTATTTGAAAGTATATACTATGTATATTATTCTTTATTTTATCATTTATTTATCAACCGATTACTTAAAATTAAAAAAAAAAAAAAGGTAAACTTCATTAATTGTATCATAAACTCAATTTATTTACTTTTCATACAAAAAAAAGAAAAAACATCGACTCATTATTTACTTCTTTTAATGAATTTTTTTTTATGCCTACGTTAGTTGGAATTCAAAATTATAAATCAAATTATAAAAAAAAAATCAGCTTTATTCAAAATATAAAGAAAAAAAACTTTATTTTTAAGAAAATAAACAATCAAGCAAGCAAAAGAATTTTTAAAAAAGGATAATAATTTCAAAAATTTTAAAAAACAAATGCATTATAAAATGTATTTTTTCAGATTTCTTCATAATATTTAAAGAGTTATTATTTTATGTCATTTCAAAGAACCGATCAAAAAATCGGTATAAATACTTTATTCAAGCCACTTTTATTTTAAGCTACTCTTTATATACTCGTATCTGCTTTCTTTACAATTATATTTCAGTGTTTTTTTTTTAAATTCTACTTCTCTTTCTTCTCACACTTTATTTTTTCTTGCCATTATTTTCACAATTCTTTCTGCTTTAAAAGCATTTCGTTCAATGTATTTCTCATTCTACGCAAATTTACATATTTAAATTTTTTTAATTTTCTTCTCTCTTTTATTATGAAGTTTTTGCTTCATTCAAATTTCCAAGAAGACTTAGAAAGATAGACTACCATAATTTGAATATCTATTACTCAAAAACTTCTACTATCCAAATAAAATATCAAAGATGCTTTTTAAATTTTTATTATAAATAAATTGGTTGTATTAACATTTATAAACAAAATTAAAAAAAAAAAAAACCTAATTGTAGCAACCGACAAAAAATTTATTCTCTGTTCTATTAAAATCTTATTTCACTATTGTAGTTTTATTGTTATTGCTTTCATCATCATCATGAACCACAATCAATTCACTGCAGGATGAATATCTCTCCAAGTTCAATCCATTTTCTCCGATCTCTAGCCTCTTTCTCCACATCATCTCTGCACACTTTCTTATTTCATCCATCCATCTCACATGTGGTATCTTTCTGGATCTTTTACAATCTTTTGGAATGCAGTTTAAAATTTCAATTGTCCATCTATTATCATTTCTTATAGCAATATGTCCAGCCCAACTCCACTTCAGTCTTTTAATTTTTTCAATGAGGTCAGTAATACCTGTTTGTTCTCTTAGCCATATATTGTGTTTTTGATCTCTTCTTGTTACTCCCAACATGCATCTCTCCAAACTTCTTTGAGTGGTCTGAAGACTCTGTATTGCTCTTCTATTAAGTGTCCAAGTCTCAGATCCATAAGTAAGAACTGGTAAAACACATTTATTAAACACATTCCTTTTCAAACACATAGGCATATTTTCTTTTAGTATCAAGTTAATTCTACCAAAAACATTCCAACCAAGTTTAATTCTATGATTAATTTCATCCATTATGTTTCCATCTGTATTAATAATCTGACCAAGGTATTTGTAACTATTAACTTCTTCTAACTCATCATAATCAATCTTTATTTTTATATTTTGAGAAAATCCATTAAACATTACTTTAGTCTTTTTAAGATTTATCTTTAGTCCTACTTTGCTACTTTCATCTGATAATTCCTGCAACATTTCCTGCAGCTCTCACATTATTTGCAAAAACAATTACATCATTTGCAAAATCTAAAGGACTTAAATAATCTCCATTTACTTTCACTCCTTTAGCTTTTCATTTTAATCCACAAAATACTTCTTGCAGTACTGCTATAAAAAGTTTTGGAGATATGGAGTCACTCTGTCTTACACCTTTCTCAATTTTGACTTTCCTAGTATCATTATGTAATCTAATTGTTGCTGTTGCATTTTTATAAATATTCTTTAAAATATGACAATATCCTGGATCTATACCTTGATGATCTAATGCTTTAATCACTGAAGAAATGTTTATAGAATCAAATGCTTTTTCATAATCTACAAATCCAAAGGATAATGGTAACTCATATTCATTTGCCCTTTCTATAACTTCTCTCAATACCTGGATATGATCTACTGTACTAAAACTACTTTCAAAACCAGCTTGTTTTCTTGGTTTCTGGAAATCCAATGTTCTCTGTAGACGAATTGTATTTATCTTGGTAAATTTTTTGTATAAAACTGATGCTGCATTCTTCCAATCATCTGGTACTTCTTTATCATTTAGACATTTGGTATATAAGCTTGCTAAAAAAAATTCTGTTTCTTCACCTGCTTCTTTTAATATATCAATTATAATTCCATTATTACCTGGAGCCCTTTCTTCATAAAATTAATTGTATGTCTCACTTCTTCATTTAAAATTCTGGGCAATTTGGAAGATATAATAGATATAGGAGGTACTTGTTCTTTATTACTATATAATTCTTGATAGAAGTCTTCTACCCGTTTCATGATGAAAACTCTCTTTTTATTAATCCATCTTTTTTTCTTATTGCAGATATAAATTTCCTACCAATACCAAAATGTTGTTTTACATTCTTAAGACTTTGATTCTCTTCTACAGCTTTCTTTGTTAGTTCACAGTTATACTTTTTTTATATCATTTTCAACTCTTTTCCAGACAATGTTACAAAATTCGAGATATTCAATCTTTTTTAATGCATCATTTTGGTATATCTTTATATTTCTTCCTTTCTTCATACATTCTCTAGTCTCAATAGAAATTTTATTGGTCAATTGCTGTTTTTTTTTACCAGCTATCTTTGTTGTAGTTTTTTAAAAATGTATCAGTTATTTTCATATTAATTTCATTCAAATCTGAATCATGTTCAAAATCTACTAATACTTGAAACTGATTTGTAAGTTCTAATCTAAATTCATTAGAATGTTTCTGAAAATTAGGAATATCAAATGTAAATATTGTTTTTCTTAATAATTTTTGTTTCTCTAGTTTTGCTTTAATGCATATCTTACTAATCAATTATCACTTCCTGTGTTAAATTTATTAAAAACATTACTGTTTTACTATTACTTAAATGATCAATAATTCAACATCATTTTCTACTCTAGTGCCATTTATCATCTGAATAAATATTTAATGATTACCAGATGTATTTATGTATTTACACCCTCATCATTGACTAATTTATGAGGGCTTCAAAACCAGAAATAAAACAGTTGTGTCTTTAGAAATCACCTTAATTTTATTTTGACATTCAATCTGAGAACCTAGAATTAAAATCATCCTAAGGCTTTTGAGCTCCAATCAACTTTCTTTATGTTATGTAGATCTGATTCCAATTTAATAACTATATATTTTAATACTCTCAGTTAACACTTTTACCTGCATAGATATGTTATAGTAATATTTGATTGAATACAAGTATAATTTATATACTTAGAGTTTTCGATGTATGTGTGGAAGATAACAATCTCGACCAACTGATGAGTGCTGTTTCAACATTAACTATGTATATTGGAGATCATTTATCTTTTTCACATGTGTGTAGTCATGGGTATTGGTTGTATGAGATAAAGTGGATAGGTGAAGGAGCTTGAAAGTCTGTATCCATATCCCTTATATAATATGTTATAGTATTAACAAATTATTTAATTCCTCAACTCATCCAAAATAAAAGAATAGTGTTCTTCATGCCACTAAGATTGAGCAAACAATGATTGCAAGATATCTTAGTACATTCAAATTATCTTTCCTAAAAGAGGTTCTGTATTTTGCCTTTATCAATAAGACTAGTGAGTTAACGTTGGAAATAAAGCAGTTACATATCTAGCAAACACTCTTAACTCCATTTTATCATTCAAGATAAACCCAGAGATTCAAATTAGTCTACAGTTTTGAATCCAAGTCAATTTGCTTGGATAATTATGGATATGACTATAATTCAGTAACTGTAGATTTTACTACCCTCACTTTATTACTGAAAGCACTTTTTTTTTCTGGTTAGAATATCTAATAATAACAAATCATTCAATTTCACAGATAAAATGACTTTCTACTCTAATGCCATCTATAATAAACCTGTTCTATAATATTGGATCAGTTGGGAATTATACTATTTGTTATCATTATTAACATTCTCTTTAATTGCTACAAATTATTTTTTATTTAAGACACAATTATTTCTTTCACATGGTCTGTAAATGTTAACTGCAGGCACCCCCATACAACAACAAATCTCATATAATGAATTATCTTTCCCAGTGCTAACTTTATTCCATCAATATAATACTCATTTAGCAACCCTTTGAAATATATTTAAAAAAGTTATTTCTATCTTAAACCATTTTTTTTAAATTTTATCTTCAAAATACATCAGTGATGAAAAAGAATAAATTACCTTAAGTTAATATGAAATTTACATAACTTAGACTTTTATATAACTGTTTAAAACTATCTTATAGTTTATAGTTAGCAACAATATAAATGAAAAACCTATTTGGGCATCTGCTAGGGCAAATTTAAACTTTAATATAACTATCCCCAATTTAACAAACTGATATTCCAAATTGCTTAGGCTTAAGATAACCTAATAATGCTATGTGACAATCAGATATCTAAATACCTGTTTACCAGTAACAGACATAATTTTATATAGAAATACAATATTTTAATATATTTACCTTTTAAAGAATAAATAGGTTATACATAATTACAAAAGCTATTTATATATAAAGTTGTAGTTGCTACCCCAATATAATAAATAGATGTTTAAATGTCTGTAATAAGATTAGGTTGTAATTTAAACATATGCAGTATATTTATTTTGTATGAAGTAGTAATTAACACTATTTCACTTTAATTTATATTAGACAGCAGTAAAATATACTTTTCCAATAGTGTAACTTTTCTAAGTACATTAGTCAAATAGTTTGTTACTCAAAAGGTGATATCACATTCACATACAGGAAGTCACATAATCATATTATGATCTATGGATTTTTACTCGTTTGTCAAACTATTAGACAATGACAAACAGGTCTCCATTCTAGTTTTCGACTTTTGGTGAATATCAATAGCAAATATTATTTTTCAGCCTCCATGTTTTAACTCTAAGAGGGTATTAGGTAAATAATCTATATTAAGAATAGCCAGAATCAGAAAATAGTCATGTGATACAGATGACACCATCATATTCATTAATATATACGTTTATATAAATGACCAAGAAGTAGAATGACATAGTTGTAATTAGTGCACATGCAAATTATATGTAAGTTAGAGAAGGTTCTATATTATTAAGTTTGTTACATTGTAAAAATGTTGTGTTTAGGAATTCAATTAATAGATATATGACTGCCATCTATAAGCCAAAATTTACAGTATTATTTACATCTGACATTAAAAAAAAGATATTTCAGATCAGTTTCAGATTTATATAAATAGTGATAATAGTTCAGAATCAAAATGTTAGAAAGTTTTTTTTTTAAAAAAAAGTTTTACTTCATTAACTTAGATAGCTTCAAAAATATAAAAATAATTGAATGATTTTTATTTCGTCAAGAATCTGTTCCAGTCGGCATTAGAAAAAATGCCAGTAATCATTAATTTGTTGAGGAATCTAAAGCAAAAAAAACCCCAAACAAACAAAACAACTGTCATTTAGTATCTATTAGTTCACTTGCTGTTTATCTATAGCTTTAAAGTGCAGGGTATAAATGTCATTACTAGAGAATATATTTTTATTTGTAATATTTCAGCTGGTAATCTTTCTTGTATTATCTTCTGATATATCTGTGTCAACAATTCTTGCATCACTAAATTAAAATGCAATATTATATAGGAATGGAAATGTTTTATTTTCACAAAGGTGCTCATATATGATGTAAAGTAAAAATAGAAAATAAAACATTGCTCCAAGATGTTTGGAGAAAAAAATGTTGAAGACCACTCAGATTTAAATCCGATGTTTAACAGCATAGCACAAGAAAAACAGTCGTAAGTATAATCGGAGTAAAGACATTTATTTTTAAATATTATATTTAAATGATATTCAAAGATTTTTCAGCATTAACATTTAGTTTCCATCATCATACACACACATATATAATGAGAAACTCAAGGAAAACTTTTTTATATTATTTTTCAAAGAAATGAAAAACAATTTTGAGCAATCATTTTCAGTAAAAACTGGGGGAAAAAAAATCATAACAAATTCAATTTATATTTTGCCTCAGTTCTTTTAAATGAAAAAAAAAATACCCTCATTACAAATTTTATAAAATTGGTTTTAATGATGTGAACAAGTTAAAGATTTTTTCCATTACAGCACAATATATATATTAAAATGTTTTTCTTTTCTTATTGAATGGACTTTGTTTTGGCCCCAAGGTAATACTGAATTAATTTCTAATTGAAAAGTTCTACTTTCAAAATAATTTTATATAAAGCTTTTGTTGATAGTGAAAAAAAGAAAGAAAAAAAAACACTTCGATATTTATTTTCAGTTGAGAAAAAAATTATGGTTTGAAAAGTAATTCATCATAAACGCAAATAAACAGCTGGAAACAACTTATAATGATTTCAATTTGTTTCTAAATTATATGTATATAATCAAAACAACAGAAAAATAAAATAAATGATAAATAAGTAATGAAATGGAAAATACTTTAGTTTTAAGACAGGAAATGAACTTCAAAATTCCAAAAAGAAAAGAAAAAGTAATGCTGATAATTAATTTCTTCTCTAGGAATTACTTGCGAATTTTGAAAAGCAATCCTTTGACTTGAAATAGTGAGTTGCATTTTTTTTTGCTGATTGATTGATTGATGTTACTTTTGTTTAGTTTTAATTATTACTGTTATTTTTTAAGACTTTTATCATCATCATCATCATAATCAACAATTATCAATCCACTGCAGGATGAAGGTCTCTCCAAGTTTAATCCATCTTCTCCGATCTTTAGCTTCTCTTCTCCACATCACCCCTACATGCTTTCTTATTTCATCCATCCATCTCACATGTGGTCTCTTTCTGGGTCTTTTACAATCTCTTGGAATCCAGTTTAAGATTTCAATTGTCCATCTATTATCATCTCTTTTATACAATTTGATAAATCACTATGCTTTATTATTAAATTAGTATAAACATGCATTTTACATTAGTCAATGCACGTATTATAACTTGTTAAAATATATTTATTAAAGCAATATTCAATTCAAATTAAAAAAGATTCACAGTACAATATTGACCAAAAATTATTATTTCCAATACTATGATCTAGACGTAAGAAATTATCAAGCTATTTATTATAAACTTAAGCAATTAATATGTACTAGACAGCTCTAGAATATTATAAAAGAAGTAATAGTGCTTCTAGTAAAGATGTAAAAATAAACGTCAATGTGATACTTTTTTAATTTAAGCTTATAATTCATACCAGGAGCCTCTATGCAATATTTTTAATTGATGTTGACTTACAAACACTAAATTTTTAAACTCAACTTAAATATATACATATATATATATATTGGAACAGTAAAACATGTCTATCTCCTAACACACTGCAGAATTTAAACCTGGGACATAGAACTCAACACTAGGAGAGTTACCTCCCAGAAATCCCAAGTTCGAATCCAAAGTTCAAACTCCACAATGCCCTCTACGTGATAACACATTTGATGCTACTAATAGTATAATTTCATGCCGGTGCCGGTGATCAGGGAGAAAACAAAAGACTCTAAATCTAAAATATCCCTAGGTTAATTCAACAATAACTTATAGATGTGCCAAAGATAAGTTTAATGTACTATGTAATTTATATTGCATCCCGAATAAATAGAGAAAAGAAATAAATTTATAAATAAGATTTTAATGATTTGATAAAAAATAATTTAGTGATATAACTTTGATAGTTATATAATAAACAAACAAGATGGCTGATACCTCATACTTGGGTTCATTTAAATAACGTGTCTAAAATATATTGACACGGTAGGCATATGCGAGTCACGTAAAGTCTAACACAGAGTTTGTAATATTCTAAAATATTTGTAATTGGAGATTTAAATGGAGATCGAGAGTCGCTCGTGAATAGATTATAAGATCAAGCTACACTGAACGGATTTGAAATTCATTTGAATAGAATTCTTTTAATAAGTCAAGGGAAATATACGGTGGTACTAGCGAGTATATGCTGAGGAGGGTGTAGTTTATGAGTATGTAACTTTAAAGGATGGCAAAAGGTCTTGGCATTGGATAGGCATTTTGCCTTTTATCAGGGACATCTCTAGTCCACTCACAGCTCAAGCCTGGCCCACACCCAGGAGCTTCGTAACTGTGGGGACATACGTGAAATAATTCCCATGTGCCATTTTTAGCACAGGACTGGGAACCGTGGAGTAAAATATGGGGGAACAAATTTGAATGATGATGACCTTTGCCAACAGGAGGATTCCAGCACCCATGCATATTTACTAGCAACACAGCTTAATTTTCATAAGAATTAGTAAAACAAAGGGAAATTCATTAAGGAACAGAAATAACTTGCTCTCGAATTTCATATTTAGATGGCCAGCAGACTCTCAAAAAAACTTAAGATAAACAAATATTCATTTAACAAAATTTTATATGCAAAATATACTTTAAAACATATATATATGAGATACTTTTAAATAGAAACAATGGGAGGGGGAAAATGCGTGTTTGCGGTTGATAAACTAAGATGGCAACCACACATCATTTAACTTCCCTATGTAACTCGCATTAGTCTAAAGAAATTAATTATACATTTCATCATAACACATTGAAATTAAACATTTATAAATATAATAGAAAATCAACCCAAGGACAAGTTCAGCATGCATTAGAAAAACATTTAAATCGATACATTTATAGAATATACAAAATTGTTACCTATAGCTCGAAGTTTTCCGAGATCTCGGTGTTGATTTTAATTACTTTGTTCTTTTAACTCTGTCCATGGCATTTCCAAACTTGTAGCAAAGTTCTTAAGTAAAGTTATGATTTTCTTTGATTCATGGTTCCACAGCAGCAGTTAGTAGATTTTGGGAGCAGCATTTCATTGGGCTGGTTCAGTTGGATTTGATGATACGGTGACAGGACATCGGATTTTGAATGATGGACGGCCGAGGCACAGGATCCCGAGGAAAGACAACTATTGCTCTGTTACCTCGACATTCTGAGGTTAAACTATTTTAAAACTGGATTTACTGTCATGATCAGGTAGGTTAATTAATAACTCTGTCTAATAATCCATATTACCCTATTTATATGCTCTCTCTGATTACAATCTAGCCCTGCGGTGATAAAATCCATTCTTTAATTATTACACATTTGAAAACACGGACTGCATTTTCTAATTAAAATCTGTTTGTAAACACTGTTTTATCTTATCAAATTTACTGATGCCAATATGATTAAAATTAGCCAGTATTATTCTTTCCTTACCCTCACTGATTTAAAGAAAATGACATGTTTTTGAATAACATTTTATAACACTTTACATTTATCAAACATTATTTCTGAATTTAATTTCCCAAAATATTTCTCAGTGATATTATTTCTTAAAGGCAAATAATTATAATGAAATAACATCACAAATAAATCGATTCAAAAACAACTTTTAAATAAAATATTTTGATAAATTTTAAATATTATCGTAGTATGTGTGTAGATGAGAATATGTGACCTACTTTATTGTACAAGCATATATACGCAATATATACTTGATGGTTTGAAAATAAAACCATTTAAAAACAATTTTAATTATATTAAACCCTGGGCACCCCATTATACATATAAATTTAGGTGGGATTTCGGTAAATATACCCAGTACACACACAATACAATGAAATTAGAGTTTTAAATAAGGCATGAGGGTAGGAAACAGGAAGGCAAGGTGAAACTAAGATTGGTAAGGCATATCTTACTGTTTCTATATATATATATATAAATATATATATATATATATATATATATATATATATATATATATATATATATATATTATAGGTTTAATGAAAAAACTGCTTTGGTCTCAAGAATTGTCAATTAGTAGTAATTAATAGTTTCTTGGTAACATCAAAGATTAAAGGTTATTTCTATTTATATGGATATTATCTCCTCATTTCTATTCTTTATTATAATAACAATCCATGGAAATATTTAATTCAACATATATATATATATATATATATATATATATATATATATATATATATATATATATATATATTATTTAATAACTATGAAAAGAAAAAAAATGTTTTAACTTTAATTCAAAATTATAAAAATTTAATAATATAGAATTGCTAAAACATTTGAATTTGTAAAACATTTTCAGATAAATAGCATTAGCATAAACAGTATTATTATTCTTTAGAGACTTCTACATACTATTTTAACTATAGCAGTCTTACAAATACATGTTTCTTTTAGTCAATTCTCAAAAATTTAAATCTTTAATTTAATTTAAAATTACATTAGCTTGAATCACTTTTATAAAAGCATTTTCATAAACTTAAATTGAGTACTCACCTGTATAATTAAGCAATGTTATTCCAATTTCATTATTAATTAAATAAAATTTTGAATTAATACATAATATAATCCACCTCAAATTATTTTCATGGACTATATCATTCACAGTCTTCTTCTATATCTTGCAAGATAAAAAGCAGTAATAATTCATAAAAGTCAAAGCATGACCTGAATTTTTTAGATTTAAATATCTTCATATTTTTTCAGGATATTGAAATATTACTAAAATAAAATATAGATTATCTAAAATAAAATATGTATATTCTATTGATATATTTCTCTATTAAAATACTCATACTACTCTATATCTAATTGTTTAATAAGGCAATCTAATTAATATTACAATGGAAATAAATTTAAGAAGTGTATAGTGTGATAACAAAATGATACAGAGAAAAAAAGTGACTGAAGATGAAATAATGTAAATGTTTGATAGATTTCTGTTATTAGTGTAAAAAATATTTGCCCTGCTTCAAAAATATCAGGAAATTAAAAAATAATTGTAGGAGTCTTTCCATCTATTTGTTTAGAGCTTGTTAATTAATTCTAGGATAGAAAATGAGGGATAATTAATGCAAATTAATTAAAGTTAAGATTATCATTTGATATACATAACAAGTCTTTGGTAAAATAAATTAGTGATTTCTCGAATAACTTTATAACTGAAAATGGCAAAAGGTATTTGTTTTATGATTATATAACTGAATAGGAGTATTAAACATTTTTACACTATTATTTTGACTAACATTATAGAAATAAAAGATAGTCAATTGACGTATTCAGTGCAAAGCAATAGCACCACCTTAAAAATGATAAATATGGAAGATTCTGGATAAGAAATAGTTATTGTATAATTTAAAAATTAAAGTTTTAAATTAGTTTGTAAATATATATAGAATATATTCGATACAATAATTTTTAACTTTGTCTTACCGGAAGGTCCAGTTTGAGCTAATGTGTCCAAGTCTTTAAAAGCTTGTCTTACATGATTTGCACATAATGGTATATCTGCAAAGTCCTACAAGTAATAATTGCACATTAATTGAAGTAGTTTTTTTATAACAACATCATTGCTTATACATTTTTTTAAATAACTAATTTAAAACAAAAGCTACAACATTATACTTTAGTTGCTAATAAATCATTTAACAAGTAAATAAATTTAATAATTTGGTATTAATCTTCCTCTGTTTAAAGTATTTTAAAACTGTTTGATTACAATTATTTATTAAAAAGATTCCATAGCCTCATGTCATTATTTTCCTTAGCTCAATTAACAAACATGATATATATATATATCATTAAAAATCAGTCAGCACTTAAACAATCCCAATATCAATAACAATCAACAATTTCAAACTGTTGTCAAGGCAACCTCCTTTTAATAATAATATATATATATATATATATATATATATATATATATATATATATATATATATATATATATATAATTACTTCTATAAAAAAGCTTTTATATTTCAACCAGCAGACTGGTTTCCTAGGGATGTATTTATTTATTTTTGTATTTATTTATTTTTTTTATTTCCTAAATAATTATTTTTTATTTTTTGTTTCCTAAATACTTATTTTATACATGGACTAGCATGAAGTAGAATAAATATAAAATGGGTATAAAATGTGTATGAGAAATATATATATATAAATATATGTGCATAAAATATATATGTATATAGTAAAATACATATAATAGAATATATGTATATATAGATTTTTTTAGTGTGTGCATATATAATAATATATTTTTTTAATTTTTTTTATTGTTTTTTGATATATTTTAATATATAATGTATGGTTTTAGTTTTTTTAAATATTTTTTGTGAAATAATTTTTTTAGTATTTTTTATACAAAGTTTTGTAAATATATATATATATTTATACAAAGTTTTTGAAGATTTTTAGCCTATAGGAATTAGTTTTGTTATCTGATACGTAACTGTCTGTAATATTTTAGCACTTAATTTTGTTTTCTGATGAAAAACAGTCTGCTGGTTGAAATATAAAAGCTTTTTTATAGAAGTAATTCTGTGTTTTTATGTTTCCTTTAGTTAGTTTGTATATTTATTATTTTCATATATATATATATATATATATTGTAATAGTATTTATATTTATATTAAGTGACAGATCAATGGAAGGTGTGCTAGATGAATAATTGCACTAGTTCTAGTTTAGATTCAAAATTATTACTGGTTAAGACAAACAAAAAATTCTAATGTAAATATATCAATGACACACCACCTAGTGTTCAATGATTTATCAGGATTACAATAAATAGTTTTGGCATAGAATGAAAAGAATTGTTTCCATGGCAAGTGTAAATAAGAAAATCAATACACTGTTTGTTTGATATATCAGATTTAACTGTATATACTATGGATTTTTAACTGAACTCCATGCATTAGTAATATGATGGGTCAAAATTCAGATAATCAATTTTGATGTTTAACATCTTATTGAAATTTTAAAAAAAGCAGTAACTGTTTCCAAATAATGAATGACTCATTTGTGATTCATATTTTTAGAATAGAAAGATGTGCATGCATTAGTGAACTATGTTATATTCCAACTATAAACATAATAAATTCATATGAATACTTGTATTTTGAGTGTTAATGATTAATATTTCTTTACAATGATTTTTTATAAATATTTCCTCCAAATTTTGGACCAGCTACTCTATAATCACATTCTCAATCTTGCTATCTTCTTCCATTTCTTGACCCTCACTTTTATTTGCTTGGCTAATTCTTGGGATGATTTATCTTATTTCTTGAATAGTTTCCATATTTTCTTGAAACACATCCATTTATTGCACAGTCTTTTTATGTTTGATGTAATTTTTTGCATATGTTTCTTGTTTTATTGCATAACTTTTTTTTTCTTGAAAGATTTTTTTTTGCATAGTCTTATTATTTTTACATATCTTTTTTACTTCTCATTTTATTAAATAGCTTTTTATATTTTTTTTAAATATTTTTATTTTTTACATTTTTCTTCTTGCATGGTCTTTTTAAATTTCACTTTATAATTGTTTGCTTTTATTCTTATGAAACTTATATAATTGTTTTAGAGTTATTTTATTCCATTTTTATAATGCTCGATTTTTGCACTAATTTCTGTTTTTTTTCCAACTTTTGTTCAGTTGATTATTTCAGATTTTTCATCTTTTATACTTTTAACAGTCGTTTTTTTTTTATATTGTAATCTATAATCTGATTATCTTTCATTATTTTAAATAAATTAACACTATTATTTTTAAAATTATTTATTTAATATTGTATTTTTCAAATCTCTCCATGTGTAATCTTTGATTTTCATTTTCGTTTGCTTTGTTCTTATTTTCGTTTGCTTTGTTCTTATTTTCATTTGGATCTACTCTTTACTTTAATTTTAGCATACTTCATTATTGTTACTTTAATTCTGCTTTACTCTTGCTACCTATTTATTCTTGCTTTCTATTTTCTTAATATATCTGTAAGTTGTTTCTTATTTTATTTTATTTATTTTATAATAAACAATTTATTTCGCCAATACTTAATGATTATGTTGTGCTTTAATGCAAATTAGTGAAGTTATTAAAGTAATAAATAATAATAATATTTGGCTTAGCACTTTCAGGATATGTTAACTCACATATTCATAGCATTTGTTATTAGTAATACAGAGCAGTTGTTTTATATGCAAATCTAGGCATATCATTCAACTCGACCATTTTTTTGAAATCGCAAAACATGTATCTCATCTATTGATGGCATTTGGGTTGTTCACAATGAAAGATGCTTCTTTTATTTTTCTTTTAGCATCATTTTTCTCAGAGCACACATTCTTTGTATTGTTAGATTCAAACCTGCTAGATACATTTTGGTGATCCAAGAATGCTGAGGTCCTTCATTTTTATTCTGGGCTCTTTTGTATACATATGTGTGTTGATCCACTCTAGCACTGATAGTAGTCCGAGTTTCACCATAGTATGTGGAATCATAATTCTCTTGAGGGCATGTTAGTTTATACACTACTTGGGGGGTTTGTTCTTAATGAAGACTGCTTTTTATGAACAAATGTACTTGTGAATAAATTTGCTTGAAATTTATCAGTAGCATGTTGGTCACATCAAAATATATAATGATCAATATGAGAATAAAGAAGTTAATAAGCATAGAGTTATGACTATGTGCTGGTAATCAAAATATGTAGGAGGAAGCTGGAGTATGATTACATAAAACATATTTAGATTTGCCAAAATATTTAACCAAAATTGCAGGATAGCTACTGTTTTTTACATGAGGAAATTGGTTGATGCAAACTTTAATAATACAGGCTTAATCTAAATGGACTCAACTGTTACTTTGGGAAAAACATTAATAATCTTAATTGATTGGACACTAACTATCAATACAGAATAGATGTTCATCATCACCGTGAGGCTTAAACCTAATTCATTCATAGATTATAAGTTTAGTTGAAGATAATCATACAACTCATCTTTATGTATAAATGTTGGATATCCCCCCAAAAAAATACACATGAGAGAAAACTGTACTGTATTTTAAAAAATTAATAATTTTTAAAAATAAAAAATAATATAAGGTAAATTAAACTTATAAATGTTACGGAAATATGTACATCTTCATTCATGTATATTTGAAATTATATTAACTCATGTGTACACACCTCATTTTATCCATTTTTCTCAAATTTTTAGTACTACCAGAAACTAAATGGGCACATACCTTATCCATCACTTATAAAATAATAAACGTTGTTAACACATAAAATAAATATTGAAATTCTCACATGAATAACAGAATGTTTAAAAAAGATTTTTTTTAAATTTATTAACTAATTATTTTAAAATTGCAATAGATAAAATAAATAAATATACATCATTCTTAAAATTATAAATAGTAGAAATAGAAATAATAGTTGTAGTAAAACATTAATAATAATAATAATAATTCTTTATTTTTCCATTATTTATTGATTAAACAAACAATGAATATATAAAAGAGAATAACTAATCAAAACTTATGCAAGGAATTATTCATAAGAGTCATTGTATTAATTTAAAAAAAAATACATTAATCATCAAAATAAAGATTTTACAGAAAATAGATTAATACAAGGAATAAAATATAAATATAGAGAATAGCTATAAAAATTAATCACACACATATAAAAAAAGAAAGAATATGATAGATATTAATCATGCACAATACATATAAATGTTAAAATAATCATAAAAATAATAATAATTATAATAATACAATAACCAAAGTTATTGTATATATGTAAAAGTAAGTGGGAATGGATCTATTGAGTAGTCAGTAACAAAAATATTAAACAGTTTCAGACCATTGTAACTAAATTATCTATGACTACTTTCCAGGTAAAAATTTGCCTATGTCAATTGAAAATTCTTAGCTAAGAGGGTATTTACAACTGAGACTTCACGACACAATAAAGAACAATGATGATATATATGAATAATAATTATATACTTGATTAATTTAAGTAACAGACACATAAGAATTAACATAGATGCCATGCACAGAAGTCAATCTAGACCTATCAAAAATAATATGCATGGTATAATTTTAATTATAAGGAATTTGAACTTAGATATTGAAGCTCTCTACTGCTATGCACTCCATATTATAGAACTGAGACACATGAACACATACATGTGAAAAAGATAAATGATTTCCAATATCATATTTTATGATCAATCAGCATTCATCAATTGGTCCATCTCCAACACATATATACAATTGCTGCATAGTTTATATTAAGATAGCAAATCTTCAAACTTTAATGGACAATCTTCAATCTTCTTCATCTTCCAACTCTTCAGCTATCCATATCATTGAAAATCCAATGATGGAACACTCAAAACCCTTGTTGATGCCAATATTATTGTCATACACATGTTGACTTTAAGTTGCTATAACCCTCACTATAGGACCTTAATAAGTATTTAATTACACAAAAGATGGTTGAGTAAAATACAGGCTGAATCTTGTATGTATGTACGGAAGAGTGTGATCTGAACCAACTGATGAGTGCATGAAATATGTATATTGGAGATCATTTATATTTTTTTTATATGTATATGGTCATGTGTATCAGTTGTATAAGATGGAGTGATAGCTGTAGGAGTTTGAAAGTCTGAGTTCAAGTCTTTGATATAATTACATTAAATTGAGTACAGCCAATATTCTTATATTTGAAGAGAGTATAATTTTGAAAATATATAAGGATAGTGAATAATCAGTGCAACCATTCTAAGTGGAAATATTATAACACTATACTTTGATAACGATATGCCTTATGATGATGATGATGATAATAATAATAAAGTTTAATTGGTCACCTTAGTAAGTCCCTATAACTTCATGCATACATTAATAATATTTTCAAGTATCATTTTTAATATCAGAATTTAACAATCATCGTTTTTCTTATTTGATATCTTTCTTTGATGAGTATAAATTTAAGTTCTTTAATTTTTCAGAGAAAATTTGGTGATAGCAGCAATATTTTAATTTTTTTTTCTAGTCTTTCAGTTTATTTTTTAAGTTGATTTCTTAAATTTATTGGCAGCTTTTTGCATCCTGAACTAGCTATTTATTTTTTTATTTTGAATAGAACATGAGACTGCAAGTTTTTCAGCGTTCCATAGAGATCCTTTAGATGACTTTTTTGCTGGAGGTCCTTCTAAAATCTCTTTAGGTTTGATGATTGAAACAAAAAATTTCCAATTCCAATTTTAATTTGCCTAGCTTGCCCAGGTAATTATGTTACTTAAAGATGACTTTTAAATACATTTTTTATAAGTAAATGTTTCTTTCTGATTAATTTATCCAGCTGAAAGAAATCTGATTTTTGATCAATCGTTTTCCAATTAAAATCAGCAACTAGCAGAGATCTCATTAGTAATTAGGTGAACTAAGATAGAATTAAAACAAAACTAAAAAATTCCTTCATAAATAACATCACTTAGTTTGCACCATGACTTGTTTAAGCCTAGACTTTCAATTAATTTCTGTTTTTTAATATTAACTATTACTGTGCTCTTCAAAATATGCTCATACATTAAATGACCCCCTAAAATTGTTGTTTCGCAACATGTTTTGATACCAATTTATTTACTTTCATAATAAATTTTAATAAAAGTTTGGCTAAGAATATATATTAAAAATGAGTTTAAAAAAGTATGATTATTTCTAAGCAATTTCTGTATTAAATTAATACAACTTTTTTACTTTATTCATTTCTAATATTGTTTAATTTCATTAAAATTCATAGAAAGTGCTTCCTATGATGGTTGTCTCCTCTCCTCTGTGTAAATTATATAAGTCTGCTATAAAGAACACTAATGACTAATATATATGTATATGTGGTGAGTGCACACACACTATTTTTGAAAAATAACTATATTTATTTCATCGTAGTTATAAATAGTCTATATACAAAGACATTTCATTTAGTCCTCTCCCCTCAATACTTATCAAATTATTTCTACTTTTTAAAGTTCTTTTGTATTATAAGGGAAAATGAAAAATATTATCTTTGTTGTTTTTTTTTATAAAATATAGAATTTTATTCAGAAATTTGGTTACAATATATGATAGTAGTTAAACATAGAATATATTACATGATAATCAGGGGGATGAAACTCAATATTGATATCTTGTTTGACACCAGCTAAAAGGACTAATATGAAGCATATCAACGAGGAACGAGTCCAGAATAGTATCTTGTTGATATATCCCATACATTGCAATCTATTAAAGTTTTCATTTTGCTTTTTACATCTTTCATACAAAAATTTGACCATCCCATTTCTCCTTGAATTGCCTCCTTTGCCATCCATACACCTGCATCTAATGCCTGTATTCCTACTTCTATTTGTACTTTTTGTAAGTAATCTAACACCCCTTACAAATATTTGATAAATTACTTTCTGATAAAATTGTTCAAAACTTGTTTATTCTTGCATATTTCCTATAAACATTATTTTCTTTCCCCTTTTTTTGAAACTCTATATATCCTTAACTAGGCATTCATATATGCTATTGTTCGACTCCATTATAGTTAAACAATCTCCCATGGCCATATACACTACAGCCATGATCCATTCTTGTCTTCCTAACCTTATCTCAAACCACAAATGTTCTTGACACTTCACAGTATTTAAATATTTTTTGACATAACTCCTATACTACCATCCCTTTTTTCTTTTTCTTTTCTATTTATACCTTGTCATACCAAATCTTCCACTGTAGATTCTTCTTCTCTTAGATGTTGTTACACTACTGCTAATACCTCAAGCTCTTCATTGTTAACAGCTTTGTTTAATTCCAACCACTTTTCTGGTTTCCTACTACTTTGTATATTCAAATATCCAATTTTAACAATTTCTTCCTTTCTTACTACCTTTTTTATAATTTTTTGATTCTTTCTTCTTTATTACACTTGTAATTAGCTTGTTTATCATTAGTTTTTCAGACCCATCTCTCCACATCTACATTTATATGTGAATCAGCTACACTTTGTTTACTTCTTCTATCCCATCCATTCTTAACCTTTTTTTTTTTTTGATAATATTGTAATTTAAAACATTATCCCTCTTTATAAGTTTTTCAAACTATAATATTTTTTATAAATCAAAACCTCCTAAAGCTTTACTTCCTTGTTTTTCTAAGTGCAATACATCTTTGCTATATATATAACTCCCTCTTATTAATAAAAAAAATCCCATACATCCACAAATATTGGCAGCAGGCTATTTCTTACAAAAAAAACAAGAAACATAATAAAATACTCATGAAAAAAAATATTTTGTTTAAATTAAAATTATCTGTTTTATTTATAATTAAAAAATAAAATATTAATTTTTTTTTTTTTTTAAAGGTGCTTTTATGTAAACAGTTCATTAAAAAAAGAGACAAATAACAAAGTAATAATCCATTACATAAAGGATTTGGGACTCAAATAAATTATAAAAATCAAAAAAACCTCAAATCCTTTTATGAAATGGATTATTACATTATTATTTTTACTTTAAATAATGAAATTCCAATGTGAAAAATTTGTCCATAATGTTGCCTTCTATATATAAACTTAAGAATAATCAATTTAAAACAAAATTGAAACAGATGACTCACTTTGAATAAAAAAAAAAAAATTAACATATTAGTCCAGCTTTTATTCCATAATAGAATCTTTTCAAGATTTTTTTTTACACAACCACATGATTAATTATATTTAATGTATGTATTTTAATAATTATATTTATTGTAGTGTATATAGAGCTCGCAAAACAAGCTCTCAACAAGCTTTGAGAATATCCTCAACCCCCGACCAGTTTCTGCATTTAGCATCATCAGTGAGGTGCCAGGATATTCGTCAGATTAAAAATACTAGAACAAACCCAGCACTTTATCCAGTGTATAACTATTGAGAAGAAAATCTGAAACCTTCAGACCACCACATGTCTAAAAATCCAGCTATCTAACTGAAATAGCCATATGGGACTGAACTAAGTTCATATACACCATATATTAAGTGCTTTAGTATTATAAAATTGCCAAACCTTAATAGCAAACAATAAAATGATAAAAAATCAAGTCAGATGTTACATGACCCAATTTTAATAAAGCTCGTATTTACAAATGTTATATATAGAGCTCGCAAAACAAGCTTTCAACAAGCTTTGAGAATATCCTCAACCCCAGACTGGTTTCTGCATTTAGCATCATCAGTAAGGTGCCAGGATATTCATTAGATTAAAAATACTAGGACAAGCCCAACACTTTATCCAAGGTATATATATATATAACATTTGTAAATATGAGCTTTATTAAAATTGGGTCATGTGACATCTGTCTTGATTTTTTATCATTTTATTGTAGGGTAATGTAAATAAAGTCTATTGAGGGAGTTGCTGTAGGGTAATTGTTCATGCAATTGTATAAAAAGAAATAGCTTGAAAAGGGTCCATTAAGGAATGATATATTAAATAATTTTTTTATTTATGGTGAGTTGTTTGTTTTAATTTTGTTTTAAATTAATTATCCATAATGTTTTCCCGAAGATTTGTGATGATGGTGTTTTTGTTGTATTTTTATATTGGACTATTTCCATCATCTAATATGCGTATTGAATGTCTTTAGAAAAATTTAACTTTATTTAAATATTCCAAATACATTCATCTGTTAGTAATAGCATACCAGTTAAATTTTTCTAAAGACATTCAATACACATATTAGATGATGAAAGTAGTCCAATATAAAAAATACAACTGATTATCCTTAAGTTTGTTATTTTTTTTTTATATTTTTGTGGTTACTTACATAAAAGCATTATTTTAAAAAAATATTTTTTAATACAATTTTTTTATTTGTATAATTATATAGATCAGAATCCAGTTCAATATCTCTATATTTTCTTGTCTTTAGTGTTTTTAACATGCAATGCCACCAGTATACTTTGAATAGAATTAGTATTAAAGTATTAAAACATCATGATCCTCTTTTCTTGTGATTACACAAGCTGTTACAACAGTAGCAAATTTTTCCACACAAAAATTTCACCAAGTTCTAGCTATAGTAATCAATAAATGCTAGGGGTCATGAATTTTAATCTCTATCTAGTGCCTTCTTATCTGTCATTCCTAGATTAGTTTCTAGCTTATAGAGTTTGATCAATGAAGAGACATGGATCTGAGTGGAGTGCAGTTGGATTTTTGGATTTAATGCACCTATCTAATGCCCACCTTTTACCTTTTTCTTTAACTATGAAGTTATCAGCCCAAAATAAAATAATGTTTTCAATCAAAGGTAATTTGTTTTATAGTCACATCAATCCTAACCAAAAGTAATGGTAATTATAAAACTAAATCACCAAAATACATAGATATTGAACTGTATTTATATGATTATGCAAGCAAATTATCTTAGATTGAAAACATTATTGTGTTTTCATTATGGATTAATAGCTTTATAGTTAAACAAAAAGATAAAAGGTGAGTAAAGGAAAGGTACATTAGATTCAAAGCTCTAAGTGCACTCAGATTCAAAGCTCCTAACTGGTGAAAACCATAAGCTAGAAACAAGACTGTGGAATACTGAATGAAAAGGCAATGGATAAAGATTAAAATGTACAGCCTTCTAGCATCTATTGATTCTATATCTTGCACTAGGTGGCAATACTGTGTAGAGAAATTTGCTACTGTTTTACAACATGTATTAGCATAAGAAAGATAGTCACGTGGTGTTTTAATAAAAAAAAAACAAAATGGGTAGATAATAAATGACTCTAAAACAAAAACGTCATTATTATAGATAAAGTGCTTTGAAACAGTTTAATTAAAACGATTAGCAATTATCAGGTTCTGATGCAAGACAATAAAATATTACAACCAGATAATATAATTTCATCATCATTGAGATGATGTTAGTGTTATTCATTTCTTTATAACAAAAAAATATTTTATTATGTTAAACGTAAATATATATTACAAACTTACGAATTCTGATATATATATAGAAGTATCATGGTTTCATGTAATTTAGTTTTGAACCTGAAAATGCTTTCTTTTGAAAATAAATAGACATTTAAAATACTGAAAAATAAGTTTTAAAAATAATTACGGTTTTTTTTTTTCAATTTTGATATATAAAATAACTGGAAATTGAATTTTAGTAAATAGCAATTTCATATTACTATAAAATAAAAATGGGAAAAGTTTTTTACAAATTTTGAAGGACAATAGGTATATGTCATTGTAATACAGTGTCCTATAAGATGTTAAGTGGCCTTTAATATACATGAAATTATATATATATATATGAATACCAAATCGCTTATTTTATATTTTAAAGTATTACCTTTGTGAACAATAATAAATATTATTAATATAAATGTTTCTAAATGTGAAAAAATGGTAAGTATATAGAAGACATTAAGTGTTGAAAGAATCATACAGCTGCAAGCAAAGACTTTTAAAAGGCATGTTAATTCGCATCTTGAAGGTGAGACAAAATCATACAAATGATGTTTCCAAAGTGTTACCTCTGTTTAAAATTTCAAATGATGAAGATTACATAAAATGTATTATACGAATACCGTTACAAAAGCAAAAATATCCTTCAAGCAAAAAAAAAAAAAAGTCCACGACTTACAATGCATTTAACTTGTTTACACAAAAAAAAGATTTTTTTTAAAAAAAAAGAACTAAAAGCTTCTTAAGAAAAGTTTTAGATGTGAAATATGACTGTAAAATTTTAAGATTATTTTTTATATATTACATTTTACATGAAAGATTATATATATAAACATAGTATAAACTAGTGATAAAATAAAATGCTATAATATCATCATTATTTTAGTTCTTTCAATAGATCACCCATTCTGCAAATTAACAACTTCAAAGTCCTTTATATTAAATTTTATTTTCAATAGCTCATATAATTGCTTGCTTTTTTAAATCATCACCTCCAACGCAGTTTAAGATAGTGGTGGAATATTTCTGGATCAATGCTCAACCTATCATCATCATCATCATTATTGTTATTATTATTATTATTATTGATGGGTTTTTTTTCTTATTTTTATTTGTATTCTTTAGAAAAATTTCAGCATTATGTTCAATAACTCTCTTATGGATCTCTCCATATAACTACATTCTAATGTTTCTGATTTAACTGGATTCAATAAATATATGATTCATGTGGACAATCTTTTAAAAATATTGTAATATATGAGCAACGATCAGATAATGTAGTGATATTAAGAAAATTAACATTGAGAAGAGTGTAAATGATAAAGTAACTTCTTGTCTCCAAAATATTTTGCAGCAGTTTCACAATAAATGTTTTGCACATTAAAATGGGATGTTAAGGAGTAAATGTAATTGAAGATTGTTAAGAGAGTAAAGGTAAATTAGGATTATTTAAGACATTTAGATTTTGCAGACAATATAGTTGTTTTTGCAAATATTGCTTCAGAATTTCAGAAAATGGTGCAAGAGTTATCAAATGAAAGTAAGACAATTATTATTTTTTACAATGCTTTATCTATTTATTATATCAAAATGATTTCAATTGCCCAAATAATCTTCTTCAGATTTTTTTATTCCTAAATCAACTCAAATGTTAAGAGCATTGTAAAAAGTAATAAAAAAATGTTAATAATAATATTGGTTGAATTGGGTCATGCAATAAAGAGGAAGATTAAATTGTAACACTTCATCAAGAAAACTAAAGATAAATCAATGGATTTTTTTTCAAAAAAAAAGAAGAAAATAAACACTGATAATGATTACAAATAACAATGTTAAATACCTTAATCAGATTATTAAAATAAATAGAAACACAATGAATTGAATTAATTATAGAATTAAACTTGCATGGAGTTCTTTTTGTAGAAATAACTTAATGTTAAAAGAAAATATGTGCATATGTTTCAAAAGAAAGGTTATTTTAATAAATATATTTTACCAGTTTTCAATTATGAATCTGAGACCTGCACATTTAACAAAAAATGCCATACAGTTAGTGTAGACCACTCTATGAAAATAAAGAGTTGTATGTTATGAGTAACAAAAGGAATCAAAATGAAATACATGAGTGAGAGTACAAACAGTATTACAGACATTCTTGAAAAAAATAAAAGATTAAAGTAGAGATGAGTTGGAATATTATTAAAAGAGATGATAAGGTGAAATCTTAAACTGGATTTTAAAAGATAGTAAAATATCTAAAAATGGCCACATGTAAGATGAATAGTGAAATAAGAAAGTTTGCTGGTGAGATGTGAAGAAAAGAGGCTAGAGAATGAAGAAACTGGATTAAATTTGGAGAAACAATCTTTCTACAGTAGTTGAATAATGATGGAAAATTATGAAGAGAAGAAAGAGCAATTTAATTTAAATTTTGGGATTGTGGTGGTCAATCTCTTAATGTACGTAGTTGGTTTTTCAGAATGGTGTTTTATTTTTAAAGATAGATTTATAAGTACTACTTATATTAATTATATTCTTTCCGAATTCGAGTTTTTTAAAAATTTCCTAATCATCAGAGTTATTTTTTGTTAAAAGAGTTGCATTTTCTCATGTACATGATATAATTATGATGCTAAAAATGTTCATGTCACTTCCATTAAATACAGCCTGATGATTGTTTATTTGTTAGAAGATATTTGTATATGATGATGTCATTATCAAGTTTAATGCTTATTTTGTTATGATTTAGACTTATTTTAAGGTATTGAAGATGGTAATATTTTATAATGTGCTTCATTATTTTGTTGATTTTATTTATGTTTAAAATTAGGTGATAATTTACTGAAGTTTATTTTTATTACATAGCGTCTACATTATAAAATGAGAAGAAAAATTATTACTGCTGGTAAATAATCTGAGGTATTTGATACGAAAACTGTTATTAATCAACCTTGTTTTCAGTTTTTATAACATCTGTCTTTGAAACAGTTTGTATGTGTTTTTATTAGGAATGTATGATGAAAATTTTAATTTGATTTAGCTAAAAGCAAAAAACAAAAACTTTACAATCACAATATTCGATTCTTGATATTTTAAAAAAATGTCTTTTATATTTTTTTAAAGTTTTGAAAGATTATTTTTTTTTTTAAAAAAAAAACTCAAATTCTTTTATCAGTCAATGAAAGAAGAAAAAATTTCAGCAACATGTAGCTTGAATGGTTATCAACTATAAAAATGTGAATCAATATTTTGCTTCCTTATTCTTACAGATTGATAGTTAGAAATGCATAATAGGTTGGTGAAGTTCACATTGTCTCAATGTTTCACAGCTGCATTTAATAAAGTCAAAGATTAGATATTTTATTTTGGTGATCAGTAAATTAGATAGAGATATTTTTTTTAGTTTATTGTATAAAAGTGATATATGAACAGTTACTGATCTAAGGATGTTTTATAAGATTTCAAAAACAAAATCTTTAATACTATTTTTTCAGCTTGCTGAATGAGATGCTGTAGAATTTGCTATTGCAAAAATGCATCTTCATTGATTAGATCATGATTGATTTATGATGAATTTTTAGCATGATTTTATGTAAAAGTCAAATCCCCCAAGAATTATCTTAAAGACATCCTAAAAAGTTCAATATAGATTTTTTTTCTTGAGAATTTGTGGCATAAGATAAAATATAATACAGATCCATATTAATAAAAAAAACATTGAATTATTTCAAAAAGTAAATGTTTATTAAAAAAGAAATTGAAAACACTGTCATATGATGTCCAGTTCTTTAAAGAAACAATGTATGATATGTCTAAACCATTTATGTTTATGGATTAAACAATATACACATTGAATAATTTACTTTCTTATTGTCATTGTAGATTTGTTTTTATAACTTTTGAATTTAATTTTGCTATTCTCTTTTACAATCATTTCATATTGATAGGATTTATAAATTAATATATGATTTCCTGTATTTCAAATATAGTGCTAGAAGAAAATTATAACTAAAAAAATTTTAGAATGCATTTCTGACAATTAGATTTCATCATCACTTTATGCCTTTTATAGTTTCTCTATATATAGTAAATTGTTTTTTTTAATATGCATTAATATATATTACACAAATTTACACATGATATCCTAATAAAGAGGGTACAACTGTATGAGATATAGACATAGTAATAAAAAAAAGTGAACAGGGACTGTTGGCAACAGAAATGGATTGATGAAGGACATAAGCACACAAATGAAGACTAGAGAAAAGGATAAATCAAGAAATGAGAAAATTGGTTGGAGTAAAATAAAACAGATAACAATCATTGCAAATGATGATCAAGGCAATACGGCCACATTAGAAAAATGAATAAAAATAGAATCAGAGAAGAGGAAAATATAAGAAAAATTAAGAACAATCACTGCAGATAAAAGATTAAAGTAATATGGCTATGCTAAAAAAAAGAAAAAAAAATAGAGGACCAGGAATAATAATTGATTGAAAAGCAGAGAATATAAAATAGTAAAAAAACTACAAAAAATAATGGCATGGAGATCTGATTAACAGTAAGAAATAAATGATCTGTGAGATATAAATATAAAGATAAATAGAAGATGACACTATGAAAGAAATTTTATTGCAGGAATTTTTATCAGTGAGGTAACCTGATAAAAAAGAGAGGAGATCATAATCCTATGGAAAACAATGGCAAAAAAAGTCTGTTTTTTTATATTAAGTGCATTAAATGTACAATTCTATGAGTAAATGTAGCTGAGAGATTAATAATTGTTTTTAGTCATGATTATATATCCTTGATATATTAGAATATCTTTAATTTACTCATAAGAAATTAAAATTTTATATAAATTTAATAACTTTTGATATACTAAAATATCAATAGTCAAGAATTTAATGAAATATGATTATATCTCTTGTGAAGTAAATAGAAACATCTTAAAGATATGTGCTAATGAGGTAAATTTATATAATGTACGTTAATAAATATATAATAACAGTCTATGACACTTGAATGCTTTCTAGGCTTAGTAAATTTAATAAATACTGTCTATATAAAATGCTTTTAGAAGCCATTAATATAAATTTTCACTGCCTATATTCATAAGTTTAAATGCAAGAGATTTTGCCTATATTAATAATATTTTTTTTTAAATGTCAGTATTGTATAGAAAAAAAATGTAAAAAGTAAAATAATTCGAACTTCGCAAATATCAATAACAGGAGCCATATAAAATATAATAATATGCAAAATAATAAAATATTCTTTCCGATATTTATGGAAGAAAATAATTATTGTGAATAGGTGCATATTAATAACCAATTGCATTAAGTGATACATTTGGCCTCATTGATAAAATTATGCCACATTAAGATCCTGGATTTAAATATGGTCAGGTGTATTGGGCTACTTTTTCCAGACAATCAGCTGTCAACTAATTCAAACTTTTGAAAAGTACATTTACACACATATATATTTAAATACATGTATATTGTGTATACTAAACTAAATGTAATTACAAGGGACTTGAAATCAGATTTTCAACCTCCCTACATCTATCCAATCCTTCTTATATAACCAATACACATGACCATGTGAAAAAGATAAATGATCTCCAATATACATATTTTGTACAGAACCAGCATTCATCAGTTGGTCCAGATGCACTATCTTCTACACATATATACAATAAGTGTTCAGTTTATATTAAGATTCTCCAACTCTTCAGCTCTTCATTTACTGAAAATCTGTAGACAGAATGCTCAAATCTCTCATTGTTTCTGTAATAGACTGATTTGTACATTCATGTAACACAATCCAAAGCCCATGTAAAATACACCAAAGCTGTCTGACATGGAATGATGAGATCTTGAATCTGACCAAGCTTCAAATCATTCTCCAGTACTTTTCAATTTAACATCTTATGAATGACATTTCTGAGATTGCACACAGGTCTCACTTTCTTCTACAAGACTGTAAAATCATCCATCAAGGCAACTAGGAGTGGTCAAAGGCAGAGAGTACTAAGAACTGATTAGTGATAAATGGGATGTTGTGTAAGGTATAAATATTTAGTAGAAAAAGTGAAGAGATGCTTGATTTAAAAAGAGGAACTTGTCCTTCACTATAAAGACATGCTCATTGAAAGTACAAAAAGAATAGGATTCATTATATATAAAATATGCATAAACAATACTGTAAAGATTGGTGATATATCAGAGAGCACGGCAAAGTTAGTTATTCACTTAATAGAAAATGCCAAATGCAGATAATTCAGATTTATACCACAACAAGTTTTCAAGGTTATAAAAAAGTAGAGAATTTTTATATGGATGCACAAAATACTTTTGATCAGACCATACATTTTAAATTTACTTGAGAAACTTTAATAATAGAATTATTGAATAATTGAAACATGAAAGTGCTGTGTTTAAATCTGGTTACAGTGATAGAAATGAACGATGACAAAGATGTGTGAGTTTGCAGAAAAAAAAGATTTATATTATGAATTATTTCTTTGAGAAAATTGTTAAATATGGATATGGAAGCATGTAAATTAAAGTACAGCATAAAATTTATAATTTGATTAACACATTGTACAGACTTAAACCTGCATTGATATATATATATATATATATATATATATATATATATATATATATATATATATATATATATATATATATATATATATATATATATATAATATATGCAGGATTCGAACTCAGACTTTCATGTAACCCACTACTCTAGTGCCATCTCATATTGCTGACCCACCTGATCACACACATGTTGAAAAGAGAAATAATCACCAATATACATATTTCATCCCTCACATATGTACGTATAAATGGATTATTCTCCTGTACATGAGGGGTCAGAATGACTAATATGTCAACATGGGTAGGATGACAACCTTGGCACTAATAAGGGCTATGAACGTTTCACCATCAGATTTTCAATGAAATGGAAGGCTGAAGAGTTGTGAGTTGGAATAGTTTGAAGCCTGTCCATTAAAGTATGGATATTGGCTATCTTAATATAAAGCTGAGCACTGATTATATATATGTGTGAGAATAGTAATCTAGACCAACTGATGATTGCTGGTTTAGCATGAAAAGCGTATATTGGTGATTATTTATCTTTTCAACATGTGTGTGATCAGGTGGGTCAGCAATATGAGATGGCACTGAGAGTAGTGGGTCGTGTGAAAGTCTGAGTTCGAATTTGATAAACAGAAAATTTTTATTTTAAAGGAAGTGATCATATTCAACACAGGAAGTGATCATCAATTAATTAAGATGTAGGGTATATATGTAAGGTAAATTAGAGAGATGAAAATTGATTGTAAATAATAATGATATAAATAACAAACATACACACATATATATTGAATATTTTTCATTTATATGAGTTTGTGTTCAATATTTATATATACGAGTCAATCAATTCATTATTGTGGATTTTTTTTAATAATTGATTTTTTAAGTAAATTATTTTGAATTAATAATATTGAAAGAACCTTGAAATTATATCAAAAAATTAAATGCCTTACTTATTTCAATTCAGGTGATAAGTAGAAAGAAAATAAAGAAAACGTCTCTTTTTTTTTGTCAACTACTTTTTAAGACAAGTGATATTTAGTAACTAAAGAAATAACTCTTATGGTACCATTCTAAACTCGTTTTCATAATTTCCAATTTTTTCAAAAAATTTGAAAATATTCAATCAAGATTAAGATTTTCTTTAAAGATAATACACCAAAAAGATAATCATTCAATTATTGTATAGAAAATAAGTGTATATGTATTCTTAGATAGAAGGTACTCCAAAAATTTTGCAAATTTTCAATACTTGGCTTTTGACTAGAATAATAACTACTTATTTTAGAGAGCAATAAAGAAGAAATAAAAAAATTGAGATTTTTTAGAAGTGTGTTGCCAGTAGAATTTCAAAAAAAACATAGTTAACATAAAAAAGAAATAGTAGAGGTTCATTCAAATTGTATGTGAAATTTTACTCAAAATTGTTTTCGATTGATTTATTTAGGTATTTCTATTTTCAACGATTATCACTACACTGTAGAGTGAAGGTTCTCCAAGTTATTTAGTTTTTCTAATTTATATATTCACTTCTCCACATCATAACAACTAATATCTTCATTTTTCATCCTTCTTATATGTAGTCTTTTTCTTAGTTTTGTGCATTCTCTTGGAATCCAGTTTAATATTGTAACTGACCATCTGTTATTATCCCTTTCAGAAATATGTCCAACCCAACCACATTTCAATCTTTTTTATTGGTGATATCAATGGCAATTGTTCTCTCATCCAAGTATTTTGCTTTTGTTCTTCTTAATTCATTCAATATAATCTCTTCATAGTTTGTTGAGTGATCTGAAATCTCTATGTTGTGTTTTTGTTAAATGTTTAAATATCATATTCATAAGTAAAAATGATAAAAAAATATTTTAGGAGAACATTTTTTTAGACAGGTATGTTTCCTTTCATATTAAGTAATTTCTACCAAAGTCACCCCATCTAAGTTTAATTCTATGATTATTTTCATTCAATATAGTTTCATATGTATTAGTAAATCTACTATGCTACTTACAGATGTAATTTCTTTTATCATAATTATCAGTCTTTAATTTTTTCTTCTGAAAACATCCCATTAATTATTATTTAAGCCTTTTTAGCATGTTATCTTTATTCCTATTTTTCTTACTTTCTTCTAATACATTGTACAGGCTTAAACCTATATTTATATATGTAATCTATGTGGATTCGAACTCGGACTTTCACACGACCCACCACTCTCAGTGCCATCTCATATTGCTGACCCACCTGATCACACACATGTTGAAAAGATAAATAATCACCAATATACGTATTTCATGCTAAACTAGCAATCATCAGTTGGTCTAGATTACTATCCTCACATACATATATATAATCAGTATTCAGCTTTATATTAAGATAGCCAAAATTTATACTTTCTTCTAATAACTGCGACATTTTCTATTGCTCTGAAACGTGAAAAAAAAGTGATATTTTAAATATCTATATGAGTTAAATATTCTCCATTAATATTTATTTCTTTATTTTCCTATTTTAATCAACAAAATGCTTTTTGTAAAAATGCTATAATAGTTTTGAAAATATGAAGTTCTTCTGCTTCCTTTTTGAACTGTTTTATTATTATTTTTCAGTTAATTTTATAATTTATTTGTCAAGAACATATGCATAATAGATTGTATGCTTGCGTGTGTATAATATATAGATGTGCGCAAACACATATATACATAATTTTAATTTTGTTAGTCTTCAAATGCTTTTATAAAGGGTTAAAATAATAAATACATTTTTTTTCTCATGTGTTATAGCATCAGCCGGGAAGCGAACCCGCTAACCCGGGACAACTGCTTGTAAAGCAACTGTCGCTGACCTCTCGACCACCAATGCTTGACTATATTTATTTTTTAACTTAAAAAAATATGAAATCATCTTTTATCAAAGATAATCTTCTTAGCATCAGTATATAATCTAATCATTGCTATTATATTTTGATAAATATTATTGAAAATATGACAATACCCTGGCATTATAGTACTATAGTTTAAAAAGTTTAATAATTGTAAAAGTGCTTATACAGCAAATGCTTTTTTATAATTTCTAAATTCAAAGTATAATAGCAAAATTATATTCATTGATCCTTTCTGTAATTCTCCCCAATACTTGAATGTGATCTACCATATTAAAACTATTTTTTAAATCCATCTTAATCTTTTGGTTGATTAGAATTCAAAGTTCACTAGAGATGAAATGTAATTATCTTAGTAACGGTTTAATAATGTACTGCGAAGGACTAATAAGTGTGTACTATCTAATATCTTTTTATCACTTTCTTAAATATGAATATTACTCCTGCATTCTTTTAATTATCTGGTATATTTTTCTCATTTAGAAAGAAAAACCTCTTTATCTATTTTTTTTAAGGCATCAATAATAATTCTGACATTTTGCTTTTTCACAAATATAATTATTTGTTTCATCTTTTCATTTAAAATGTGTTAGCAATTCGAAAGACATAATATTTAAATGGTTAATTTTTCTTATATTTCATCATTATACAAATCTTTGTAGAACTCATCCACACATTCAAAATGACACGTCTTTTTATATTAATAGTTCCATCCTTTCTTTTTTTGCTGAAATAATATATATTTCAATAATAAGATGTTTCTGAAATTTTATCTTTGCCATTATTAACATTTTTATAACATTTTACACAACTCCAGATATTGAATTCTTTTTATCTGACTATTTCTAAATATTTTCATATTCCTCAGTTTATTCATTCATTGTTTAATATTATTTGAAAATTTGTTGGTGAATTGCTTCTTTTTCAACAGCTTTTATTGTTGCCATTCTTAGAAAGATATCATTTATATTCACATTGTTCTTACATTTGTTTGAATCATTTTCGAATTCAGTTAATATTTTAAAACCATTTGTGAATTCTAATTTAAATTTATTGGAATGTTTCTGATTGTTAGGAAGATTAGTTTTTAATATTGCCTTTTTGAATAAATTTTGTTTCTAGTTATTAATTAATCATCACTTTCTGTGTTGAATCAATTAAAACAGTACATTCTTCAAGTGCAATTTTTCTGTTGTTCAAAATTTAATTCAATTCTGTTGCACCTTTATTGATAAATATTTGTTTTCATTGATAGTTTTTGCAAGGAAAAAGTTTTCATAATGTACTTTTTTTGCAAATTCCACAAATCTGAATACTTTCTCATTTTTTACTATGTGATTATTTATATAGTAAGTAATCATGAATGACCTGTTAATCAATATGCATCATCCATGTAGTGAGTTTACTGACTCTTACCTCTTAATTTAAGATTAAGAAACAGGATAGCCATTTCTCCCAATTGCCTGATACATTAGTAAATAAAACAACACTTGAATTTTCTTGAGGTAAGATGAATGTATGTGTGTTTACTTTAGATATTTAAATCATAACAGCAAAAAAATGAAAACATAGTTCTTATTGATTGGTGATTGGAACCTCATCGTTAATATTTAAAGGCAGGTGATGCTAACAATTTTCTGATTATGGAGCCAGCTACCATTCAATGATATCGTTTTATTTAACTGTACAACTGTAGATCAGTTTCAAATGAAGGAAGATTACATAAATTGAAAGAAACTGTCAAATATTAAATTGGTCATTGTTAGACATTGTGAAATGAGGAAACTATAGAATTTGAAAGCTGGTTAGAGCAGTGCCTTAAATTTATTATATATAAATATAAAGGCCCAGGTTCCATGGCCATGATCGTACTATCACTGATCAGCACAGCAACACCTAAAAAAGAAAGAACAATACAACTCAAAATATTGTGTTATCATTTAATCTGTGTGCTATTACTGACAGCTGAATGTATTGGGAAATTTTAAGTAAGATTCGAATTTTTTTAAAGACGTTAAATATATAATATATATTAGATGAAGAAAAGAGTTCTTACATATGATTACTATTAAAATGCCATCATTGCAAGCCTTCAGACAAAAAAATAAAATTGTGATTTATTATAAATAAAAAATGTGAGGACCATATTGTGGAGATTAATATTATATCAAATGGAATGGTAAAATTAGTTATTCCAATATGTTAATTGTAGGCAATTCAGATTTATGCTTCAACAAACTGTCATTTAAGATGAAGAAATGGAGAATTTTTATATAATTATAAAATATGATTGTGATCTGATCAAACAATTATTGTAAATTTGTCATGGAAAACTTCAATGCTAGAATTGGAAAATGATGACAGATGAAATTGTGGTGGGTGAATTTGGATAAGGTTTAGGCATATTATAAAATAATAGTCATTTAAAACTGCATAAAGCTTAGAAAGTTGGTGATGAAAAAGTGCTCAACCAGCAATAAGATGGGGAGACTCTTTTTATAAATAATGAATGTGTCACTGAGAAAAACTTAAAGCAAAACAGATGAAGTGGCATCTTGAGAATGCTATTTCTATCATAACCATGTACTTTCATTGACATAGTGCAATTAATAATAATAATGTTTATATACTAATGAATATTAGAAGTTAAAAAGTAATAATTTATCTAATGAAATGATAGTAACAAATGTAAATATATTAAATTTATTAAGCGCTAGCAGATGATCTAATAATAACGTGAAAGGCTAAAACCTTCGACAGAAGCACCTTGGCTGTCACATAAGCATTTTTAAGGCGCTTCTGACGAAGGTTTTAGCCTTTCACGTTATTATTATTAATAATAATTTATCGTTAGTTGTAATATATTTTTTCCAATGCCTCTTTTTCACATCCATACATTATAAAATAGAAATGTATAAATAGCCTCTAACTATTCATCTCAATATTTACATAATATAAAATACAATTTCATTTCATAATATTTTATAAAGATATGAAATACTTATTCTTTAAAAGATTTCAAACATTGAAGGCTTTTAATATTAATGAATTTTTTTTTAAAAAAAGAATCATATTTGAAACGTCTGAGTAAATGTACTTCCTTTCATTAAACACTATGTAAGAATACTTTTTTATATAGAAAAGATGTAATAGGGTCATGACAAGGTCATTGATTAGGGTATGTGGCAGGCAGTACTTTAAAAAGTAACATGGCTTCCATTTTCCAAATGACTTATATAATACTCATTAAATTTTAATAAATAGAGATGATTTTTTTTTTAAAAGAAAAAAGAGAAGACCGATCAAAGTTTAGAGGTTAAGGATGTCATTTTAAATTGATAATGTGAGTAAGGTTCATTTCTATTTTTTTTTCTTGTAAAATATTTCGTGGAAATTTAAAATTAAAAGAATTTATATTTTTCTAAACTCTAATTATAAACAAAAAGTTCGATTCCCAAAATAGCTATGACGTGAATTTTACTAACCCCCAATTCTTTTGTCATCTTATTTCGATAAGTATAAAGTATGGTTAGTTTTTTGGAAAAATCAAATGACATTTTAAAATTCTGATAGTGCAATAGAGACAAACGTTCTATTTAATTGCCTATACTGAAGTAATGTTTTTACTTTCTCCTCTGCTTGTAATCAATCCACAAATCTTTAATACTTGAGTTCTCTGTTCTTATTACGTAATAAACTACAGGGAATATCATATTTTGATGCTATATATATATTAGGTGTAATATCTATATTACAATAATATTGATTCTGAAACTCTCTATTTACCAAATTTAAAGACAAAGATACTGTTGTAATAAGTGATCTTCATTAAGTTTTAAGAGCTACAACCAGATGGTGCTTTTTTTCTAAAAAAAAAAAAAAAGGCCAAAAAAATCCAAAATAAATTAAATATGCATATTTATTTATATATATAAAAAAAGTTCTAAAACTAATAAAAAAAGGGAATTCATATCAACTTGAATAATAATAATGAGTATGGTAAATGTAATTTTTTACATTGTAAAAAATCAATCCTTTTTTAAAAAATATATATTAATTTCAGCAGTGGCTCATGAAATTTTCAAGTAGGAGTGCTTTATTACAATATCTCAGCCAAAACATAAGTAAGGAAACAAAGCAGAACATTTCTAATTCCACAACCGCAAAAAACATTTTTATTGTTTTATATTAATGATATGCAAATAAAGTTTATTTAATCATGTAAATATGTGCAGACAGTGCAGCTGTCTTGCACGCAAGCAGTTGTTTGCAGACGGTTGTTGCGGGTTCGCTACCCGGCCGATGCTACGACATATGAAAAAAAAAATTATTATTATGCTATTCTAGAAAAGCTATGTATGCCTATCATACATTAAATGTACATTAAACATTAATTATGCTAATGAGAAATAATTATGCAAGTAAGGATTAATCATTTGTTTGTGTGTATGAAAGCATAATAGTTGTGAGTTTGGTCCATTATCATTACTATAATTGCTAAAAATTAGAATCATCATGCATAACACATATTGTAATGGTTAGGATGAGCAGACAACAGCAAAATCACCAAGGGTGATTTAAACTACCACAACTCATTCCAACCCACATACTGCCTCATTTTTAATTAGGACTCGGTGATCAGAGCAAGAGAGTCTTAGAATTAAATTACAACTATATGACTTCCCTGTGGCAAAGAAGACATCCAATGCTATATATATATATATATGTGTGTGTGTGTGTGTGTGTGAAAATACAAACACTTTATTAGTAATAACATTATAAACAAAATAAACAAAAGAAATGACTATTGCTTAATTGGTTGATAGACTCACTAGAGGAGTGAGAATGACATTATTTAGTGATTATATGTGTAAAGAGTTTCAATGTATAACATCGGATGATGATATTTTGTGATCTTTGGAGATGTCCCTCAATCAGGTACATGATAATAAATGAAGCAGGGTAATTTTAATTAACTCTAGAAAATATAATTAAAATAGATGAATTAACTCTAGTAAATATGGTTAAAATAGATGATTGCATAGATCTTATGATCATGACCTATCAGTGCTGAAATATCAGACTTTAGCATACATAAGAGGAACTGAGTTGCTAATATAATAACAAATCCAGCAAGAAGGCAATGGTGGGAATATTTTCACTTCTGCAAAGTTAGATCCAAATTTTATAGAATAAATGGGTCATGGATGAAAAGATGAGTGGCTTCATATAACCCTAAATAACTCACATTGACAGGCAGGAACAATCCTCTGCACTGGTAACAAGACAAGAACAAGACCTCTGGGTCTGAAAATGAAAAGAATGTTCCTGCATTTGTATGGAACTGATTAGGGAAGAACTGACCAAATTAAATTTGTCTGAAACAAGGATATACACCTGCTGAAGAAACGCAATAAAATAATCATGAAATTAAACAACCCAGTAATGCTAAATTTATATAAAATAATAATTGGTCTTAAAATTAAAGATAGGTATAAAATAAAATGTGAACAGTCATGTCTTAAGTTTATAATATGCAGACATCTATTATATAGGCTAAATCAAGGCCTATGTAGTTATTATATATATAAATTCTGTAAGAAAATTATTCCTTGCTTAATTAGAGATCTGCCCCACCCATAGGTCTTACATATATTAGGAATTATTGATACAATAACCTACAATGATAATATATTAAATTCAAAAGTTTTAGAGAATAAACTATTGTATCATACAATATACATATATATTTGTCCCTTAAAGTTTTCTCTTTTAACTTCAAACATTAAAATTTATTTTAAAACTGAAAGCTTGTTTATAAATCACATGTATGCAATATATATATATATATATACTTGTTCCTTCTAAAAGAAAATAAAGTTTTAGCTTTATTTTGTTAAACTCAGTTTTATTTTTAAAAAAATGTTTATGAACTATTCCTAATTGCATTAATGGCTCAGATTATGTATTTGATATAATAGATTTTGAATCATCATCATTATCAACCATTATCAATCCACTGCAGGATGAAGGTCTCTCCAAGTTTAATCCATCTTCTCTGATCTTTAGCTTCTCTTCTCCACAACACCCCTGCACACTTTCTTATTTCAGCCATCCATCTCACATGTGGTCTCTTTCTGGGTCTTTTACAATCTCTTGAAATCCAGTTTAAAATTTCAATTGTCCATCTATTATCATTTCTTCTAGCAATATGCCCAGCCCAACTCCATTTCAATCTTTTAATTTTTTCAATAAGGTCAGTAACACCTGTTTGTTGTCTTACCCATACATTGCATTTACGATCTCTTCTTGTTACTCCCAACATACATCTCTCCATACTTCTTTGAGTGGTCTGAGGTCTCTGAATTGCTCTTCTATTAAGTGTCCAAGTCTCAGATCCATAAGTAAGAACTGGTAAAACACATTTGTTAAAAACCTTCCTTTTCAAACACATAGGCATATTTCCTTTTAGTATCAAGTTATTTCTACCAAAAGCACTCCAACCAAGTTTAATTCTATGATTAATTTCCTCCATTATGTTTCCATCTGTATTAATAATCTAACCAAGGTATTTGTAACTGTTAATTTTTTCTAATTCATCATAATCAGATCTTTATTTTCATATTTTGAGCAAATCAATTAAACATTACTTTAGTCTTTTTAACATTTATCTTTAGTCCTACTTTCCTACTTTCACCTGATAATTCCTGCAACATTCCCTGAAGATCTGAAGCATTATTTGCAAAAACAACTAATCATCTGCAAAATCTAAATGACTTAAATAATCACCATTTACTTTCACTCCTTTAGATTCCCATTTTAATCCACAAAATACTTCATGCAGCACTGCTGTAAAAAGTTTTGGAGATATGGAGTCACCTTGTCTTACACCTTTCTCAATGTTGACTTTCCCAGTGTCATTATGTAATCTAATTGTTGCTGTTGCATTTTTATAAATATTCTTTAAAATATGACAATATCCTGGATCTATATCTTGATGATCTAATGCTTTAATCACTGAAGAAATGTTTATAGAATCAAATACCTGAATATGATCTACTGTACTAAAACCACTTTTAAATCCAGCTTGTTCTCTTGGTTGGTGGAAATCCAATGTTCTCTGTAGACGAGTAGTAATTATCTTGGTAAAAATTTTATATAAAACTGATAAAAGGCTGATAGGTCTATAATTTCTAATATCTTCTTTATCACCTTTTTTAAATATTAATATTATTACTGTGTTCTTCCAATCATCCGGTACATCTTTATCATTTAGACATTTGGTATATAACTTTGCTAAAAAATTTTCTATTTCTTCACCTGCTTCTTTTAATATATCAATTATAATTCCATCATTACCTGGAGCCTTTCCTTTCTTCATACATTTAATTGCATGTCTCACTTCTTCATTTAAAATTCTGGGCAATTTGGAAGATGTAATAGATATAGGAGGTACTTGTTCTTTATTACTATATAATTTTTGATAAAAATCTTCTACCAATTTCATGATGTCATCTCTCCTTTTAGTAATAATTCCATCTTTTTTTCTTAGTGCAGATATAAATTTCCTACCAATACCAAAATGTTGTTTTACATTCTTAAGACTTTTATTTTCTTCTACAGCTTTTTTTGCTGGTTCACAGTTATACTTTCTTATATCATTTTCAACTCTTTTCTGCACCATTTTACAAAATTCGAGATATTCAATTCTTTTTAATGCATCATTTTTGTATATCTTCATATTCCTTCTTTTCTTCATAAATTCTCTAGTCTCAGTAGAAATTTTATTGGTCAATTGCTGTTTCTTTCTACCAGCTATCTTTGTTGCAGTTTTCAAAAGTGTATCAGTTATTTTCATATTAATTTCATTCAAATCTGAATCATGTTCAAAATCTACTAATACTTGAAACCGATTTGTAAGTTCTAATTTAAATTCATTAGAATGTTTCTGAAGATTAGGAATATCAACTGTAAATATTGTTTTTTTTAATAATTTTTGTCTCTCTAGTTTTACATTAACACGTATCTTACACCTTACTAATCGATGATCACTTCCTGTGTTAAATTTATTAAGAACATTACAATCTTGAAATATGTATTTCCTGTTAGTCAAAATATAATCCAATTCTGCTATACCTTCATTTGGATGCTTCCATGTCCATTTCCTTTTAACGTTTTTCTCAAAAAAAGAATTCATAATATAAAGTTTTTCTTTTTCTGCAAACTCCACAAGTCTATGTCCTCTCTCATTTCTATTACCATAACCAAAATTACCCACAGCACTTTCATCTTTCATTTTTTTACCAATTCTAGCATTAAAGTCTCCCATAACAATTTAAAAATGGTGTTTACTCTGATCAAAAGCCTTTTGTACATCCATATAAAAATCTTCTACTACTTCATCACTATGAGAACTTTTGGGGACATAAACCTGAATTATCTGCATTTGGTATCTGCTATTAAGTTGTATAACTAATCTTGCAACTCTGTCCGATACACCATCAATCTTCACAATATTGTTCTTCCACTTTTTATTTATAATGAATCCTACTCCACTTGTATTTCCAATATTTGTGCCTTTATAATAGAGTATATGTCCACTTTTTAAATCAATTGTCTCTTCACCTTTTCTTCTAACTTCACAAAGTCCAATAATGTCCCATTTAATATAAGAGAGTTCTTCTTCTAATTCTTGCAATCTTCCTTTGCTTGAAAGTGATCTGCAGTTGTAAGTACCTAAATAAAAAGTCATCATCAAATGGCAGCCTGGGTCCGCAATCAGGGGATTCTTAGCACCCCCCGCCTTCGGCCACCAACTGCTGCCTTGGTTGGTGACTTTACAGCCTCCTGGGAATAAGGGCCATGCTTTATTTTTGTCTGTCATAATTGTATATATGTATTGGGAAAATATTTATCATTTACACAAACATTCATTCTGCCTTATCAGGTACTGAGAAGAAAAACCATGGTGTTTCTTGATCTTAAACTCAGAGGTAAAAAGCCAATAAACTTACCATGCTGGCTAATGCATGTTGGTGAGCAGCCCATCCATGTTTGTATACTATATGAATAATCACATAGTAATAACAGCTGCAATGACAAGAACATATGGAGTGGACATTAGGAATTTGCCCTGCTTGGTTCCTTTAAGGCCTCCAAGAGGAATCAAAGGATCTCCTTTCAGTTAATAGCAAAACTCCTTTCTGCAGCCAGATTTTGAATGATAAGTTTAAATAGCAAACAATAAAAACAAAAAAAACAAATTAGAATCAGTGAGAGGAGGGATTTAAATGTCTTGATTTGTCTGAATTACTGAATTTCTTTCAGATTACATCAAATATTTTAGTCAGTGAAATATTTTATTAAATTTACTTTCATCTGATTTTTAATAAGTCTAGCAGATTTAAGAAAGATCGAGTATATTACAATAGTTGACCTTCCTTAATATGTACAATTAATTAAGCATGCATTATAATACAATAAGAAAACATTTTAATAATACAATAAGGATATTAATATAGTACAAAACAAAAACACACTTTAAAGCCATGGTCTTCAACCTTTTCACACCTGCAGACCAGCAAAAATAAGGATAAGATTTCACAGACCTGCAAGGATAAGATTTCATGGACTGGCAGAAGTCTACAGATAATTTTTCTTAAAGACTTAAACTGCTTAGCCTTAGATGAGCGTAATTGTTATAACTGACCAAAATAACACACTAGTTACTGTGTATTGTAATAGTATTGCTTACCTTCACATGCTGAACACTTTCTCGAATTGCACAGTCATATTGCTACAGAAACAGTACGTTCTCATTAATGTGCCTGCATTGCTATGTTTATTATTTCATTGTTAAAACATGCAAAAATAAAATGTTATTCACCTGAATGTTGAGAAATATCACAGCTAGTGTAATTAATTACATGACAATGATTATGATAAATGTAATATCTATATCTAATGTTAAATATACAAGATGAAGTTATATATATATATATTGAAACAGGACTGAGTTCGATCTCTGTTGCAAAAAGTAAACTTTCCTATATATGCATCAATATAGCCCAAGTAATTAAGTGAATTTATTTATTTATTTATTTTTTGTATATAAATTTATAACTAAGTAGGGATTTAAAAGGTTAAAATAAACAGGAGGGGCAGGGGTGTGTGTGCTCTTTGTTTTATGGAAACACATGTATATATTTTTGCTGTATGGAATAATATGAAAAAAAAAAGAAGTAAAAAGTATAAATGCAGATATAAAAATATATTTTATTTTCAAGATGGAAGCTCTTGAATTTCATTTTGGAAAAGTTAAATGACAAAAAAAGATATCAAAAAGCACTTGATCTATATCTGAAGAATTTAATTATGGAGATTTGTTTTGGATTCAAAAGAATTTTGATCAAAACAAAAAAAAAAGTAAAAATATTTTTTGAGGTGCTAAAAGCAGATTTGAAAGGCTGGAAAAACAGAAGACAAATTTCTAGACGGGGGGGGGGGTGGACTATAAAAAGAAAAATGATAAGGAATTGAGATTCTATTGCTAATTTTTAGTGGAATGCTGTGGCGGAGAATTGTTTAAAAATGTCTTGTAGAATTATGTGCAAGTTGGCTTAAGAAGGTGTAAGCATGTTGGGCCATGCAATCCTGCCCCATGAAGGTCTGAAGGTTGCTGCAAGAAGAGTGACCATCAAAGATGGAAACTAATTGCTCTGAAGCCTAAATTAAATCCTAAAAGGAATGAAATCAACAAACAAGATCAAACAAGCATATAGGACAGCCGGAATGAATAATCCAATCTGATCGCCATTACATCAAGTGCTATAAATAAATTTAAAATGAATGAAAATTTTTACTTTTGGTAATCTGTCGTTTACCCCAGGGAAGAAAAGCAATTCAGATATGTGCACATTCAACAATATACTATTTAGTGTTACAGATAGTGTTTGTTTTTTTGAATTCTTCACAAACTTTCCTTTATAAACTTTCTTTTCATGAACAATCTGCATAAACTTTTGTAAGAAATCTAAAATTACTTTTTCCTATCCATATGAACCTAATATATGTTTTATTTATCTAATTTTATACATATCTAGGCAGTGTGTGTATGCGTGCATTTTTTCCAGTAAATAAAGAGTACAAAATCAACTAATATTTAATCATGGTATAAATAAAATATGCAAAATTTTAAATGAAGAGTATGTTTATTTGTATTATTTATTTAGGTCTGGTTTTATGAAAGTATAAGGAATTTTGAATATTTTATCAAACATATTTTAGTATAGTATAAGCCCTCTCCCCCTCATAGATTTCCTTCGATTTGTTAATCACCCACCCTGAGTGAGCTAGTCAAGGTCTACTGTCTTATAGTTTCCATATTGGTATTCCAGCTCTTCCAGTATAATTCTTATAGTAATATAAGATTGACACTTGAGGTCATAAAGTGACGCTCATAAATATACTGGGTGAGAAATAAGCGAGAAATAAGCGAATCTTTAAAGGTTTCATTTTATTTCTTTTGTTGAACTCTTACAATCTCATTTTAATCATATCGAAATATTATCAATTCCCATAAAAATATATTGTATGGAAATAAAAAAAAAGATCTATATATATACGTGTAGCGTTATACATATACACAATCATATAGATGGAAAACGGCAATCCCATTACAATATATATGGAGTTTGTACAATAAAAAACTGTCTTTTTTTTTTTTTTTAATTTTGAATCTGGTGTTATTTTAATCTCATTTTTATCCAATTTAAAAAAAAAGAAACAGAACGAAAAGTTGTTTTGGTAAAATGTCACATAGAAATAAAACAATCATTATAAAGATGTCATTTTACTAAAAAAAAAAAAAAGATAATAGATTTAAGTTCTCGATGAAGGGAAATCATGAGTAACATGTGATTTCAATTAGTGCAGTTAACAAAAGGGGTGGGTTATTACAATTGACAGGAATCTAGAATATTTGCACCAGAAATGATTTACATATAATTTAAATAAATACAGAGAAAAGTGATTTTAAGGGTTGTTTGTTTTCTAGTACAATTATTTGTTAACTAAGACGTTTGAAATTAAAGTTATTTAACTTTTAAGAGTAACAAAAGAAGAAAAAAAAATTATTTACTTATTTATTTTTTTAATAGGACTTTAGCAACAGATAGATTTATGAAAGTTTGCATTAACTTCTCAAAATCAATATTTGGGAAGATAGCAACATTGGTGCTGACATATTCTTAAATAAATAAAATGCAATTATATAACTTTAAATACATAAAATAGAGCATTAAGTTAGTCAATTAAGTTAATAGAGATAACACCAACCAACCTTTTAGAATTGCAATAAAATAAAAAAAGTTAGACACTAGATTGTATCTGTATTTGTTTTCTAGGCAAAATAAGTGGTCACAATATATAATTTTGCTATAACCAAATTGATACATGAATAATTTTCATTATTAAGACACAATGCAATGAGTTATAATTATCTATTGCGCATCTGTAGAAATTAATATACAAAGCAGAATCTTAGTGACTTTAGCAATTTCTAATAAAATTGCTAATTGTTATTTACTCTTTATTTCTTTTTCTATTTTGTTATTTGAAATAAATAAATTTATTATTGAATTTATTTAAACCTGCCATGATAATAATATCATCAGGATATAACAAGATCTAATTTGTTTTTAGTTTTTACTAACTGAAATTAATCAACCATTTCTTTTTTTTTTCAATTTTTTGATATGATGCCAAATTTGTATATTCAGCACTAACAGTCATCATAATAAATATTTAAAATAATATATCTTTTATTATTATTTTTTTTTATGTAATAAATAAGTTATAAAAGTTAATTACAAGAAAAAAAAAACAGAACACATTGTTGCTCATCGTAAATGAAAACCATAAAAAATTATTCGTTCTGAAGAGAAACCAGATTTGATAAACATATTATACTCAAATAACTATTAGCAGCTATGATGGGGCTCATTACACATATTGATATAAACAAAAAAGTCTTGGTGAAATTTTCTAAAATTAAGCAAAATTAACCAAATATGATGTTCCTGACACTGTTCTAATTAGCAGCATCTTTGAATAAAATTTCAAACATCATTTAAAATAATTCTTTTTAAAATAATTTAATTAGTTATATTTACATACAAATTACACAAAATATTGAATAACTGTTATATTATTGATATTTTCAAGTGCAAATTTAATAATTACATTTCATTTTTTCTGGGGGTGCCGTAGTACCACAGCATTCATGAACCAGCAATCACTAATTAATTTGAAAATAAAAACAGTTTTTTAAAAAAAGTGTTCATTTTTTTATTATATTTAGTAAGTGGTCTTTAAATTTATATTTCAAATATTTATTATAGTTATTTAATATGTTATGAATTACTTTTTTAGGGGGTTGCACAATTACATATACACATTCAATTTCTTATGAACTAGTTTTTAGTGATCACATATTATATAAAAATATTAACATATGTATAAAGAAAATAAAATTACACAAATGTATCATAAAACCAGGATACATCCCAACTTAAGTAATACAGTATTTGATCAAACATCAACAAAAGTGGATCTCATTATAAAGAATATATAATTCTTATTGGTAAAAGTTCAATTAATCTATAATTAATTCCAAGATCCCCTGCTTTTATGGAATATTAATCTCAATAAATGTTCAAGCTATGATATTGCATAACTGAATAAAATTGCAGACTATCAGGTTTTGTTCATGATATTCTAGATAAGAATTTGAGGAAGTATAAGTATGTGTTAAACTATTCTTTAGTTTCTTTGAGAATTTTTGCATTTTTTATTGTCAAATTAAATCAAACAGGTATGAATAATGAATGGAGTTGGGAAGGTATAATAGGATGATAACTTCCAATTAAAAACATTAATTGATACAAGATTCATGAAAATGAACTAGAAGAAGAAATTCGAACCCATTTCTCAAATTTTGGATTCTATTTTAAAATTTTACAGTGTGCAACTGAAGATCAACAGTGAGATGGATTTAATGAACTGATGAGTAAACTAACCCATTTCCACTGATCTCAATAGCTATAATATCTCAACTACTAACCATTAGTATTTGGATCCTTGGAATTGGAATCTAGTTCAATTGTATATATTTTGTTGTTTATATCTACTTGACATATCATACCATTTCCACCTTCTTTGATACTTTATCAATACTTTTATTTTTATTATTTTTATTACACTAACAGTTTCGACTGTCCTGCAGTCATCATCAGAGCTACAATATTCAAATATATAATTATACAATTATTACACTTATCCACACACACACACATATATATATATACATAATTAATACACAATATAAACAAAAAGAATTATACATTTTAATATGATCTTTATCAGTAATCATTTCCCATTTTATTACCTTATCTTTTAAATAATTTTATCAATATTTTATATTAATTTATTTTATATCACTTTATTTTATTTTTTAAATATTATTTAATATAATAATTATAACTATCATTTATTTTACTATTTAATGCATATTATTATCATTTTTCTTATATTATAAAATCAACTTCTAATCTTGTCTTATTTTTCTTAAATATTACTATCAATTAACTTTACCCACATTACAAATTATTATTATTATTATTATTATTTTATTACAAAAAAATTACTAACAATTGTTTATAAAATTATTGTTCTTACCCCGAAATCTCGATTAAGACTTGGTTTTATACTCTTAATCAAGATTGCTTCTTTAATTTTCTGTTAGTAATAATTAGAATTTGAAAAGGTTAAAGGAAAATAGTTAAAGAAAATGACAATAGGGGGAAGGTAAAACAAATACAAATTTTGAATTTTTTTGTCAGTTGGGTTTTGGTAATAGAATCAACAAGAAGTATGTAATTTTTTGTAATAAATAATAATAATAATAATAATAATAATAATAATAATAATAATAATAATAATAATAATAATAATAATAATAATAATAATAATAATAATAATAATAATAATAATAATAATAATAATAATAATTTGTAATGTGGGTAAAGTTAATTGATAGAAATATTTAATAAAAATAAGACAAGATTAGAAGTTGATTTTATAATGTAAGAAAAATGATAATAATATGCATTAAATAGTAAAATAAATGATAGTTATAATTATTATATTAAATAATATTTAAAAAATAAAATAAAGTGATATAAAATAAATTAATATAAGATATTGATAAAATTATTTAGAAGATAAGGTAATAAAATGGGAAATGATTACTGATAAAGATCATATTAAAATGTATAATTCTTTTTGTTTATATTGTGTATTAAATATATATATATATGTGGATAAGTGTAATAATTGTATAATTATATATTTGAATATTGTAGCTCTGATGACGACTGCAGGACAGTCGAAACTGTTAGTGTAATAAAAATAATAAAAATAAAAGTATTGATAAAGTGTCAAAGAAGGTGGAAATGGTATATGTTATAATAGAAATCAATACATAGGAAAAGAAGAAGTAGAAAATTATATCTACTTGACCATTAGCATATATATATATATATATAATACCAAGGAACATGGTGGTGCCTGACTTAATAACTCATATATACATAGACAGATGAACAAATACATTACTACTATTTTTATTATTATAAAGAAGTATAATACAAAGTTTAGTTTATTAAGTTTAATAAAGACTGATGCTGATGATCAAACCATGAATTACTTATACAACTATTTTATAAAAAAACACCCAGGTTCCTCAGAGATCATACTTTATTCTCATACAAAAGAAATTTTATCAAGTTTTAATCATATTATTTCTTAATTTGAAGCGCTACTTCATTTAGAAAAAAAACACCTATAGATAAAATATCTTTGGCAACATTATCCCAATTTTACCCTCAGTATTCTTATAGTTACCCAGATCAAAACATAATTTCTCAAGATCACTGGAAATTGTTCATATGAATAAAAACAATAATAAGAGAATAGCATTGATAGCTAAATAATTTAGATAGCAAAACAATTTTTTAACAATAATCTTGATTACCATTTATTATTATACATATCAGTTTAGCTAGATGTAGATAGACTCTTGTGAGTATATATATCAGAAGTTGGGCTAGCACTTTTGAACTTTTTTATTCTCACAGGCATTAATCTTCTATTTTTTAGTTCTAATTACTAGTTCTTCATTGTTTATTTTCAACACACACATATCTCTTCTCTACAAAACTATTTCGTCCACAAAATAATGATTATAAAAATTAAAAAAGCAATAATAATTAATATGTGAGTAATAAACAATGACTTAATAATATGTATTAAAACAAATATACAAATATATATATATTGTAACGATCCAGAAAATAGCAATTAACGTATTCTGCACTACAGGGCGCCATCTAGGTATTTGAACCTAGAAAAATTTATAAAGTAGGCAGATACATAAGTAAAAAAAAAAATTTTTTTTTTTTAAATTTTGATTCCGGTCGTTAGCCCAAGTCACTAGCTCAGGGAGTAGCAGAGATTTAATAATATAATATAAGAGTATATATATATATAAAAAAGAATAAAATAAGCCATTGACAGTAATTAGCATACAAACATTTATTTACGCACATATGTATATAAGATTAAAAATTGTTTTAGTATCAGTTTACATTTTAACATTTAACATTATTTTTTTTTAACTTTACTTTAGATTTTTAATTTACATTTTAATTTCTATTATATTATAAGTTTACATTTTAATTAAGTTTGCACAGATGGGATTATAAAAGCTTGTTTTAATATGTTGCATATAGATCGGTTACATAGATTACACGGTTAAAAACATTTCAAAGTAAACATAAACGATCAAAATATAAAATCATTGATACTGACAATTGTAGAGGGAAATTTATAAGTAACCCAATAGTATTCACCATAAGATACTTGCATTGTCACCAATGACTTAAAAGACATCCGAATAAATACATTTTAGATACTCACCGTAAGGTATCATTATTTATCGAATGTCTATATATTTTGATCAAATATGAAAACCCAAAACATACTTAACCGATAACCAATCCATGCAAGCGTCTATAAACAACTTAAATTTAATGCATTTTTATTTAGGGTCGAGTATGAATAGACTACATACATTTGCATTTGAAAATAAAATATTCTATCCCTATTTAACCTTAGGCTAAAATTCGCAGTCAAACTGGCATCAATTCATCTGATACATCGATGTATTCAAAGTAATACGGAATACGGCAGCACCAAAAACATTAAGAGAAGACACTGACTCTCATCAGATAGGAATATTACATCTATCTAACGAGAAGAACAATAAAAAAAAAACTCCATAGAAAGGAACTGCGTTCTCCGTCTTATAATTCCTTTCATAGGCAAACGGGTGAGTGCGGCGTATATATAAACGATTCTGCCAGTAGCGAATCTCCGACTACATCTACTAACTACATCAATATATCCAATCCATTGACCCAATCTAACAATGAAACAAATAACCTAAGATTACCCTCCCCTAATATAACTTTACAAATCTATACAGCCATTCAAGCCCGACTTAAGTTTAACATTTATATAATTTAACTTAACAGAAAACAGAAATCATAATAAAACTTAAAGAACAAAATTAAATAAATGGAAATGATTTTAAATAAATAAATAAAAAATACATCAAATAACATTATTAATAAATTAAGTTGGTCAGATAGGATAATATTGCAATCATTTAAATATGGAAAATTTTAATTTAATGTTCATTATTTATAAAGTTCTTACATCTTTATCCGTTGCTTGCCATGAACGTGAATTCCCACACCATCCTCAAAAGATTGGTATCCATTTAGCCGTTGTTTATTTATTTATTCAGAGGTTTTTTAGTTTAGTTGGTCCTCAATGTAGAAAACGATAGTTCATTTCTCTTTCTTTCTTTGGCAAAACTGAAGGGATTGAATCGTGTGTCTCTTCAATCCCTTCTCCCGCACCTCTGCACTAACACCTATCTGTCACATCGTCATAATCATAATCACTAACTAATAATTTCCAAACTTGTCCTTTTATATTACTTTGAAAGAGTGACTTAACATTACGTCATCGATGTGATGATCCTTTTCGTTGAGGTCCGATTTCCCAATGGATTTATTTCATTTGCTAAAAGTTTCTATTGTTTTCCTATCTGACCGATGTTTTTACATTTAAATGCCCAAGGCTGGTTTACATTTGACTAATTAAATTTATCATTTCCATTTCTGATTAATTAACCTGTTTTCCAAATCAAAGATATATTTAAAGATAAATTTAAAGATATAATTTTATCTCCAAATCTTTTGAAAATTTAGTTTTAAAATACTTTTTCTTTAATAAAGTTTTATTTTAATAATTTTTCATTATCTGTGCGATTTAATATATACGAGTTTAAGATGATATTTAATTTCAATTTTTAATTCTTAAAGAAAATTTTTAAATGCGAACTTTTTAATTTACTTTCACATTTAATAAATAAAAAAAAACAATGTAACGAACGTCTGTGCTCGTTACATATCAGTAAAGTTGCTTAAAAAAAAATGTTCAAAAAAAAATTATAAAATCATTCTAATTTGAGGAATAACTTTAACATTTTAGATTTTTATATTAACTTTTAATTTTACATTTAACTAAGTTTCAATGAGTTTAATATTTTATTTAGATAGTCGAGTATGAATAGACTACATAGATCTGCATTTGAAAAGAAAATATTCTTCCCTGATTTAACCTTAGGCAACAAATTTTGCAATCAAACCGGTGCCAATCCATCTGATACATTTATGTATTCAATGTAGCATGAAAATACGACAGCACAAAATACTATACTGTCAGGAATGTACATCTGACAGCAAGTAGAATTAGAGAAGACATTGTCTCTCCACTAACAGGAATGTCACATCTGTTGGTGAGTAGAACAATAAACATAAAACTCCATAGGAATGGACTGCAGTCCTTTGCCATCTTACAAACCCATCCATAGGCAAACAGAAGGTGTGTGGCGTATATCTATAATCCTGCCCATAGCGGATCTCATACTACATCTACAATTACACAAATATATCCAATCCATTGAACCAATTCAACTACGAAATAAATAACCTAAGATTATAACTTTACAAAACTATATAGCCATTCAAGCCCGACTTAAATTTAACATTTAAATACATTCGCACAGATTATTTTTATAAATTTGTTTTTAAAATGCTGAGTATAGATCGGCTGCACAGATTCCACGGTCAAAAACATCCAAATTAAACACAATCGATCAAAATACAAAATCATTGATAACGTCAATTGCAAAAGGGAATACACAAGGCCCCATGGCATTCATCGTAAGATGCCCACATTAACATCGTTGACCTATATATTCTAATCAAATGTGAAAACTTCAACATAATCAACCGCTAACAAATCTATGCAACATCTATACCCAACCTGAATTTCATCATTTAAAATTTAAACAATAAATAATTTATACAATAAGAAAAAAAAAAGAAATGATTTTTATCAATCGGAAAACATATAAAATTAAACATTATTAATTTGATTTTAAACTTAAAAAAGTCAGATAGAAGTTCATAAGCTTGAACAAAAGTTTTTAATTACTTTTTTGTAGTTGTTATTAATTTTTAAAGTTCATATCTCATGGTAGAAGAGTCCAGGTTTCTGCTTTTAATTCCCATGACACCTCCATTGGAAAATAATGCTCTGGAGATTTTTTTTAAAAAAAGTCTTGTTAAATTAAAATCTAATCATTCAACTTGCCTAAGTAATAGTTAAAGGTAGGAGAAATGAAACTTGGAAGGGATGGGGCAGAAATTTAGCTGGTAATAGGGAATCAACAGTCAATTTTTTTTTTAAATCATTATATTTGTGTGTAATTACTGTTTTGTCTTGTAAAAAAAAAGTTCTGTCCTTTTGAAATTTTCATATATAATCAATTTGTGTAACGTAATTACTAACACTAAGTAAATTCTTTTTTTTTTTTTAATGTTTTTGTTTTTTGAGGAAGTTTACTGATATGTAACAATATATAAATATGTTGTTACATTAATTTAAAATAAAAACTTAAAAGTTCACAAATAAAAGTAAAAAACTAAATGCTAAAATTAAAATGTTTGTTAAATGTATATACATTTGCACAGAGGCCAAACTTTAAAAATATTTTTTTAAAAAAAAAACAAATAAGTATTTGAACATACTTTTTTATAAAAAAGTACAAGATTTAAAAATAAAAACAGGTATTAATTAATGTAATCTGTAAATGGAAGTGATTGTTTATGAATTATCGAAAACCAAACTGGCCCTTGGGCTCTTGTATAATTAAAATGATCTGATGAAAGATAGATAAGAAGAAAAGAGAAATTAGCTTGACCAATGGAAGCACTAAGCCTTGGCTCAGACCCTAACGAAAGTGATGGATTAGTGACGTTTTGTTGATTGAATCCATGTGAATAATATAAAAAGGGAAATACAGTTTTTTCTGACAGTTCCAGCATTTTGTGTTTGAGAGATGGGGTAGGACACACATACCACACTCTCTATTAAAAAAAATGAATGAAAAGACTGTGATACCTTGAACCAGCTATTGCCATCTCCAGAACATTATCTTCCAATGGAGGCATCGCTGGAATTAAAAGCAGAAACCTGGACTCTTCTACCGTGAGCTATGAACTTTACAAATTAATAACAACAACAAAAAAGTAATTAAAAACTTTCGTTCAAGCTTATGAACTTCTATATGACTTTTTTAAGTTTAAAATCAAATTAATACTGTTTAATTTTATATGTTTTCCGATTGATAAAAATCATTTCCATTTTTTTTTCTTATTGTATAAATTATTTATTGTTTTAATTTTAAATGATGAAATTCAGGTTGGGTATAGATGTTGCATAGATTTGTTAGCGGTTGATTATGTTGAAGTTTTCACATTTGATTAGAATATATAGGTCAATGATGTTAATGCGGGCATCTTACGATGAATGCCATGGGGCCTTGTGTATTCCCTTTTGCAATTGACGTTATCGATGATTTTGTATTTTGATCGATTGTGTTTAATTTGGATGTTATTGACCATGGAATCAGTGCAGCCGATCTATACTCAATATTTTAAAAACAAATTTATAAAAATAATCTGTGCGAACGTATTTAAATGTTAAATTTAAGTCGGGCGTGAATGGCTATATAGTTTTGTAAAGTTATATTAAGGGAGGGTAATCTTAGGTTATTTATTTCGTAGTTGAATTGGTTCAATGGATTGGATATATTTGTGTAATTGTAGATGTAGTATGAGATCTGCTATGGGCAGGATTATAGATATACGCCACACACCTTCTGTTTGCCTATGGATGGGTTTGTAAGACGGCAAAGGACCACAGTCCATTCCTATGGAGTTTTATGTTTATTGTTCTACTCGCCAACAGATGTGACATTCCTGTTGGTGGAGAGACAATGTCTTCTCTAATTCTACTTGCTGTTCAGATGTACATTCCTGACAGTATAGTATTTTGTGTTGTCGTATTTTCATGCTACATTGAATACATAAATGTATCAGATGGATTGGCGCCAGTTTGATTGCGAAATTTGTTGCCTAAGGTTAAATCAGGGAAGAATATTTTCTTTTCAAATGTAGATCTATGTAGTCTATTCATACTCGACTATCTAAATAAAATATTAAACTCATTGAAACTTAGTTAAATGTAAAATTAAAAGTTAATATAAAAATCTAAAATGTTAAACTTATTCCTCAAATTAGAATGATTTTATATGTGCATAAATAAATATTGTATTGTGTTAATTTCTGGCAGTGGCTTTTATTTATTTATATTTAAGATATAAATTAAGATATAGATTTTTATCTCTGCTACTCCACTGAGCTAGTGACTTGGGCTAACGATCTGAATATTTAAATAAAGTGGAATCTTAACAGTGCGTATCTGCCTACTCTATAAATTTTTCTACGTTTAAATGCCTAGATGGCGCCTTGTAGAGCAGATATCGGAGTTTGCGGTTAGATTCGATCTTCACTTTGTTTTGGATCGTTATAATATATATATAACTGTTATATGTTCCCCTGATATTACTGTAATTGGTGAGGTATAACATGTAGCTGCTGTAAAACTATTAAAGGAAGGGAATTAGTGCTCTTCTAGATTTATCTAACACTTTTATTTATAGACCAACAGCATGCCTCAGATATAGATATGGAAACACTTCCAACTGTACTGAGACAGCATGATCATGTCAAGTTTATATCTAGCAGTTTCCAGATCTAGAATGAATTTACCTCATTGCTTTAGGCATATGGTGGACAATATGCATACTATCAATCAATGGTAATAGTAATTTATTGTTATCTGACTTCACCCACTAATGGACTTCCTATTTATATCCAGATTCCCTTCCACAGTGAGAGAAATTAGATTAACTGCACATCGTCAACTATTGGCATAACTTCTGCTACTGGATATATATTAGCTATCCTATATCCATTGGTTTGTAGTAATGAATGCTCAATATAATCAAGATAAGGTGGAATATAGTTGAAGGTAAGTTGAGCTTATGTCAGTTTGGAATTCAAAGTTGAAAACTAATGCACTCATGCATCTAGAAGACATCTTTTTAATATTATTTCAGTTAATATCTTGTCAATAAAAACACCTAAGATTTTAAACACAGTCTATTCACATAGTTGTATAAATCAGTTCCAAGGTCAAATATTCAATTTGTGATCACCATAAGCTTTGTTTACTTTTTTGATTCTAGGAACATCATCAACCATAATTTCATGACTTTCTCATATGCCTACCCAGATGCTTTCAACAGTAATTATATTTAACTTACTCTGAAACTATTTGCTAATAAGTTCAGCACTGAGTAAGCATATCAGAAAATTATGTGGTATTAGTTGTCATAAAAATTAGGTTTCATGACCAGTTGCCAAGTTGATGTAAATGTGTAAGCAAGTTATTCCAGGTTCAAAATCTTAGGGTTTTCTAAATTTCAAGAAATTTTCTTGAATAATATAGTTAGACAATAGACAATTTTTAGATTTGTCAATGAATTACTTACAATTTTGTATCGCTATCTTCAATTGACAAAGACTAATGTCAGAAAATGATTTGGAGTAAGGACTTTGTAGAATTATACTATCTTTTCATCATTGATTACCATAGCTTATTAGAGTAGAGAAAGATAATTTATTTGTTTTTGTAACTATATAAATGACCCTATGAGAAAGTCATATGATGTAATTACTATTTTTATGTAGAAGGGGCCTATGAAGAAAGTGAACTAATTGATGGTCTGAGGTTGAAAATTTTCAAACTTTTTCAAACTGTTCAGTAATCAATTACACATCTACTATTCTAGAATATTAACTCTAAATTAAATATACATAGACATTTTTTGCTTAATGTTGAATACCCAACATTTGAAGCTTACCCAAAAATATCTTCAGTAATCTGAAAAACTATAATAATTCAAAATCTTATAATAGGAAAAATCAACTTGAGGAAAAGTGAGACCCAGTACAATGATTTCTTTTGGGACCTCATTTACATATAATAAAAATAGATGTTAAAAAAAGTTATCTTATTTTCAGATATAGATATATTGCTTTCCAATTACTATAAATCAAGTCAAGAATGATTTTATTTATTTTGAATCAGAATTCACTCACAAAAAATATAAAAAATCAAATAAAAAAATCAAGAAAATGAAATATATATATATTCATAATAAGTATTTTATTTACTCAAATACTGATTCAATAAAATTACAATAATTGGTATTTATAATATATGAATAACAAATTATTTATTATTGATATTTTACATTAACATGACCAGAATATGTGTAATACCAGTAAACATCACATGATCACCATCTCTTATGGTAGCACATAACTGATGAAGGCCACAAGCCAGAAACTAGTCTGGGGATATTGGATGAGTAGGCACTAGATGGGGATTTTATGCACAAACCTTGTGGCATCCATTGATTACTCTGATTGGCACAGGGTGGCACTACTGTATGGAGAGTTTTGCCTGTTTAATATATGTAATACATAACTAAAAAATCCATGGCATTATACAAAGTAATAGATTTACAATTCTATTATTGCACATGTAATAGTCATCATAGAATCTGTAAATTACAGACTTTCTTATTTCACAAAATATGTGGATTCATGCAGGTTTGGGGACATAATAAATGCAGATCTTTATGCCATTGCTTGTTTGCATTTCTTCCAGGATGACTATGAGAATAAGTTAAATGCATTAACCACTATATTACATAATAACTAATCTTTCTTATTGCATTTCCAAATGTATATCATATAATACTTTATCATCTATGCACTTTACTACTGTTTACATAATGCTTTATTTACCACCCTCTTTAAACAGTTTACAGTTTTGATTGCCCCACCAATCTTTTTCAGAACTTTTATATATCCTAACTCATCATCCATGCACTTTAATACTTTTACACAATGCTTTATTTATCACCCTCTTTATGGTTTACGATTGCCCCAGCAATCTTCTTCAGAACTTTTATAAAAATTCTGAAGAAGATTGCTGGGGCAATCGAAACTGTAAACTGTAAAAGAGGGTGGTAAACAAAGTATTGTGCAACAGTAGTAAAGTGCATGGATGATTTAGTATTAAATGATATATTACATGATCTTTAAATATATATGATTATTACTTGTAGAAGAGAAGACTGCTGAAAGAAGTATGGAGAGATGTATGTTGGGAGTAACAAGAAGAGATCGAAAACACAATTTATGGGTAAGAGAACAAACAGGTGTTACTGACCTCATTGAAAAAATTAAAAGATTGAAGTGGAGTTGGGCTGAATATATTTCTAGAAGAGATGATAATAGATGAACAATTGAAATTTTAAACTGGATTCCAAGAGATTTTAAAAGATCCAGAAAGAGATCACATGTGAGATGGATGGATGAAATAAGAAAGGTGCAGGGTTGATGTGGAGAAGAGAAGCTAAAGATTGGAGAAGATGGATTAAACTTGGAGAGACCTTCATTGTGCAGTGGATTGATAATGGTTGATGATGATTACTTGTAAATAGATATAAAGTTTCAGTGCAGTGGTAGAGTGGAAAACTAAAAAATCATGGATCATAGGTCAATTGCCACTTTTGGTGCTTAAACAGTTCCTTAGAATGACAAGTCAAGAGCTAAAGATTCATAGATAAGAGCTTAACACTGTTACTTTCTGTACTTGAGTGTCTTAGGATACTATTTTCTTAGATTTATTTATTTTTCAAAATTCTTAATAATATATATAATAACAAGACTATCTAATTTATCTGATAAAATAGATTTTTGTCATTTTTGAACTTTTCATTCACATTAATCAATTGAATAAACTTATTAGCATTCTGTGAGATAGCGTTTAACTTATCAAAAGATTAATTCCTATTGTTGATTTTTGCCATTTACTTCCTTATTTCTATTTTAATTATTAAGAAAGCTTACGTGAAAGGAAATGTTTTGTTCTAAGAACTGAGAAAAGTTAATGAGTTACTAAGTAAAATAAACCTCTCTTGTTATTAACGTAGTAAAGTTGTTGTTATTTGATAAGTCTTAAATGTTTGCAGAGACAGGATGTTGGAATGAAATTACCAATATAATCTTCAGCTTGCTTTTGATAACTCTAAATTAGATTTCCTTCACACGCTCAACTAATGCATTTCTCTGTTTCACGACCTAAAAGAACTAATTTTTGTTTGCAAAAATAACAATTTTCTTACAGGCTTTTTAAAAGTTCAACCAAAACATTAGAATAAAAAATAAAATCAGTAATATAATGTAATGAATAAGATAGTAGATAAATAACCATCTTCATTTGAAAAATTGTAGATTCTTAAACATTAGAATAAGGGGGGGAAAGCGTTAAATTAATAAATTTAAAAACATATATTTATAAAGATAAATGCTAAATAAAAAAAAAATGAAATAATTTTTCAAAGTTGATTGTTTTTAAAAAATATTTTTACATTTAACAAAAAAATATTTAATCTCCATTTCAAATTATAACTTTTCTGGTTTATTCTTACTTTCTAAATATTCTTCATAATACGTCAAAATTGTATTTCCACTCTGATAACTAAACTTATTCTAACAGATCATCTCGATTATATATATATTTGCCTTTTTTGCTTCTTAATAGGCAAATCCAAATAATGTTAAGTAATAAAATTTCTAGATTTTCTTCTCATAATTCTATTCCACAAAATTTTTCCTTGAGATTTTTGTTTTTATTATGTACATTAATTTTCTGCTTCTGAAAATGAAGAGCAAATTCAAACTACCCATTATATATATACAGTACATCCCTTCTCAATCACTCAAACGCATAAATTATATATCATAATTTGATTATTTTTTCTCCCTGAAAAATATATTTATAACTGTTTTCAATTTTAGACAATTACTTTAGAAAATATTCTCTAACATTTAATAAAAATAAATCTTCGATATAGGCATTCTCTCAAATACCATATCTTCTTTCTGAATTATTCTTTTCCTAAAATTTTTTAGTTTTCCCAATCTTTCTTCCTCATATTAATATTTGAAATAGAAAATTGTCATCGAATTTTAATAGAAGTTAAAAAAAAAGATCTGTCTGAAATCTATCTCTCAATGTGCATTAAAGTTTCTCTTATATATAAAAAAAATATTTTTCCTAGGATCATATTCTACACACACACACACTTTATTAAGTTTATCACTTCCTCATTAAAAAAATAATTCATTCGGCACAAAATTACTCTGGAATAAAAAAAAATTTACAACCATCGAAGCCCAAATTTAAAAAAAAAAAAACCCTTACAATTAGAATGATCTTATTTATTACATTCAGCTACACTTTCGTATTTACAAAGAGCAATTAATGAAGTGATAACATTACATATTTCATGCCCCAAACTGCAAAAGTTTATTATCATTACTCTTACTAAAATAAATCATCAATTAACAAATAATTTCTTAGGAGTGTAATTAATCATATTTATGAATATGTATTAGAATTCTTAAAAACAGTTAATATTATAGAAACTAAAGACATATCTTATTTTTTTCATTTGATATATTAAAATTCTAGTATTGTTACAGAGATCATAAATACATGGATTTTCTAATTAAAATAATTACATTTGATCTGCCCATTAATACTTTTTTTCTAGTAAAAGAAATTTTGTGAACATATGCAATAAAAACATTATGCAATAAAAATAACAAACTTTGGGATATTTTTTAAAACTGTTTATCCTTTCATATATTTAATTGTCTAATAACTCTTTGACATATTTCAAAATATCATTCTTTATAGACTTGCTAATTGGTTTCTGAGATATCATTTCTGTTTTAATCTAATATCTCTCATAAGCCTCTTGATATCTATGCAGCAACATGGAAATTATTCTCATTACCAGTGCTATTTGCATTTGTCAGTTTAAAAAACAATATATTTTTTTGTTATTTTGTATATATGTACATGTGGAAAAAAGTGAAAACAAAAGACATAAAAAAAAAGAAAATCTTTTATTAAGATCTTTACTAGCTATGTTGTCGTTGTCATCTTCTTTTCTTCTTCTTTTTTTTTCTTCTTCTTCTTTTTTTCTTCTTCTTCTTCTTCTTATTATTATTATTGTTATTATTATTATTATTATTATTATTATTATTATTATTATTTCAAATAATGGGCAAATTTTTAATTTGGCAACTTTTCATTGGAAGAATGATGCAGAGGTTTATCCTTCTTTCTATCTCTTCTGAAATGTCTGGTGCAAGGTTTCATCATGGTAATCTTCAGTCTAGTAATTGTGCACCAACCTACCCTTTAAATTGGTTTAGCCCACTAAGCAAGAAACACTATTATTATTAGGAAGCAAGCTTGCAAATAATTTCTTGCTTCTGCCAAGATCTTTAAAGCAATATATCTCTTTGAGTTTTAGAAAATGTAGTGGATATTTTCCAGACAGCATTTTAAAACTAAATTTTAAAAACTGATGGACAATTTCAGAAACTAGTTTTTGTTTGTCTGTGCTAAAATTTGGATTCAACAGCTGCTGAATTCTCATGACTTCTGTGACTAAGATTTCATTTGATTGGTTTATACTTACACTTTCCACATTCTACACTGAGACTTTTACTCTATTTCAGTGCATCTTTTATTTCATATTATTTTATCTGAATTCTTTTACTCTTCTCTCTTTTTGTTCCATTGCTTCTATTTTCAAAATAGCTTTCTTATTTTTCTAAAAGCTTGCACGACATATTGGCTTTTTTCTATTCCTACAATTAATTGTTTTACAACAATCTTAATTTTAATCTCTTTCTCTTCTTTATCCAATTCCATCATTTTTATCCTTTGGATGTCCTCTTTAACTTTTTACTGCTTTCTCCATGTGTTCTTTTATACCATGGATAATTTTGTTTACTTGATTTTTTAAGTCTTTAATACTTTTACTTATATCCACCATCTTGTTTTTGGCATCATTCATCTTTTTTATAATCATCATTTATATTTTGCTTCATATCCCATATTTCTTGAATTATTTTATTGATTTTGTGAAAATGAGTTTTCTATTTTTTTGTTGGATCTTCACATTCACTTAATAATTTGATTTTAGTTTAAATTTTTTTTTAACATTTAATATTCTGTTATACATCTTTATCATAAAGTTTGTATCATAACCACTTTCTTCCATTCAATCTTTTTTCATACCATTTTGAATATATTCAACCTATTTTGCCCTATTCAAACTTGTCTTAATCTATTATCTCTGCTTTGTCTTATTTTAACCTATGTATATATTTTCTACTTTGTAACTGTAATCTAATTTTTTATTTAATCATTCATTTCAATTACATACACACATGACTTATTATGATTATTATTTTTTATTTATGTATTTTCATCAACAATGCTAAAGCTTATACATTTTGCTTTCTGTGTAATTTATCCAAAACAATTTATCAATTGCATGCACCATTATGTGGACAACAAATAAGTTACTACTACACATTGATTAAATACTGGTAGACTAATAGATCAAATAGCATAGAGATATTAATAATGAAATCAACATATGGATGATAACTATGTACTGATGATCAACTTTTTAAATAAATCATTAATGCTGATTGTTGTCAGAAACATCCATCAACATTAATTTTCTTCGTCTGATTATTTAAAAAATAACATAAAAAATATTGATGAACTAGTTATGTATTTCTAGAAAAACTTATTTATTACTTATGCATCTGAATTTAGCAATCAGCTTCATTTGTTAACAATCAGTATTACTTCCTAAATAATTGCTGTATAATAATAAATTATCTGAAAATTTCATTTGTTTTCTGAAATCAATATGCTTCTATCAACTTTTGAATGATTAAATAGTACTTTGTTTGATTATGATGTACTTTTTTTTTGTTATTTGCAAACTCTAAATATGACTTTTAGAAGTGATTTCATTTATAAACAAATGGAAATACTTGAGACTTTTTCTATGCTTTAGATAGTCACATTCATATGTTTAAAACATTGTATGCTATGCAATTATTAAGCTGAACTGAATAAAGTGCAAATACATTTATTACTTTTTAATTATAAAATAATAATTTACTAAATTAAGAAATTATGATAATAAAGAAACTGACATATATGCAAATCATGTTTTATTCCCATATCAATACATTGAATCACTTTTATATGATGAGCATATTTATGAATACACATTATGTCATTATAGTGTGCTTATTTGCATATACCTCTAGTTCTGTTTATATTTGATTTATCACCCTCCTGTATCAATCTTTTCAAAATATACACCATACTGCATGACATTATTTGTTAATTAATAAAAATTAATTTTTTAATATATATATATAAATGGAAAAATGCAAATTTTATAAAACTTTCTAAAGAGTGAATAATAATTATTTTTTTTGAAAAATTAAAAAAATATTTAATATTGATTAAATATTGGTGTCTGAAAATATTTTAATTGATGTGAATACAATGAAAGTTAAGGCCTCACTGAACCATTCTGCATTACCTATTTTTACTTTTGTTTAGCTTCATTTTATCCCTATTTAACCTTCTTGTTTACTATTCTTCTACTTGTGATTTTTTATTTTGTTTACATAACTATTCATATGTGTTTTTGACTGTGTTCAAAATAACTATCTTCTTAGCATATTAATCATTCTAGTTAGAAAGTTTTTTCCAAATCTTCGGTTTTGCACAGCTATCTTTCATATTAAAAGATTTTCTGAAATTTATATCTTTGAAGTTTAACTTTTTTCACTACATTATTTTTATTTTTATCTGATGACTGAACACATTTCAACAGTTTCTTGACTAATAAATGAATGATTGCATGAAGAAACATGTTATCTTGTTATATAATTGTAGACATACTATAAGACATTTTTATACCTATTTTTTCCAGCGTCTACATCTCCAAACAATGATGATAATGTCTTCAAGCATTGGTGGCTAATAATGGAACCCCACTATCAATTGCTTCACTTATAATTTCAGTGGCAAAAATTAAAAAAACAACTTATTGATATTGCGTTTTATCTTTTATCCACTTTCTTTGCCTTTCTACATTTATTCTATGGAAAACAAGTCACTTATTAACCAGATATAATCATATATTTGATTTTCAATCAGTTTAATAAATTAATAAATTTAATGTAAAAGAAAATACTTAATCAAAATTATATTCACTTTTTTATTTTTGAATAACGAATTTACCCATTTTTAGAAACTTAAAATGTAAAATTATCTTCAAATAATTAATAAATTAAAGAAAAGTAAATTCTTTACAAAGAACCCTCCCCTCTTCTTTTTTTTAAAAAAATTATTTATAAAAAAAATGTATTTTATAAGATCCAGTTTCAAAAATTAGAGCTTAAATAACGTTTAATTACATACAACAATATCTGAAATAGTTATAAATAGTATAGATAATTTTATGATAGACAAATTTCCCAAACACTAATTATAGAATGCGGTCATTTCTCTTTCTTTATCTTCCAATAATTATAAAACTTAACCAATATAGTTATAAAGCATTTTAATTATTTTTGCTTAACTTTACCTGTAACAGAAAATTGGATTTAAATTCTTAAAACTCTTCAAACAATTCAGTATTTGAAAATATTTCAGTAGTAAAATATTTTTTTAGCATAAATGATTCTTTTCCATATACACATGACTTGAGTTATTATACAAAATTAACAATAATTCTCATTGACCTCCATACATATCCTCTCATTTACTTTTTAACTTTTGAAATATATGATTTTCAATACATAATCTTTATAACTTTACTCTTTAATAAATGAAACACAGACTCATTATATATCTGTGACTATATATGTAATATATATATAGGGTATATGAGTAAATACCTTCACACGACCCATCACTCTCCATTCTATCTCATAATACTGATACACTTGAACACATATATGTCGAAAAGATAAATAATCACCAATAAATGTATTTCATGCTAAAACAGCAATCACCAGTTGGTCCAGATTACCATCTCCACACATTTATGCTATAAGTGCTCAGATATATATTAAGATAGCCAATCTTCATACTTTAAGGAACAGGCTTCAATCTACTCCACACTCCAACTCTTCAACCGTCCATCCAATTGAAAATCTGATGATGGAATGCTCAAAGGCCACCCTGAGGTTGAGATTCTTGTCACACCCATATTGACCTAAGATCAATCTGACCCCTCATGTACAGAACATAATTCATTTAATATATATATATATAAGGGATGGGCAGACATCTCTATTATGTAATAACTGAAACACCGGCTTATTCTATACTTGTGACTATATTTCACATGACCCACCACTCTCCACCCTATCTCATAATACCGATACACTTGAACACATTCCATCATTAGATTTTCAATTGGATGGACGGTTGAAGAGTTGGAGCGTGGAGTAGATTGAAGCCTATCCATTAAAGTATAAAGATTGGCTATCTTAATATATATCTGAGCACTTATAGCATATATGTGTGGAGATGGAGATCTGGACCAGCTGATGATTGCTGGTTTAACATGAAATATGTATATTGGTGATTATTTATCTTTTCGACATATATGTGTTCAAGTGTATCAGTATTATGAGATAGAGTGGAGAGTGGTGGGTCGTGTGAAAGTCTGCGCTCATATACTCTATATATTATAACTTTACTCTTTTAACTGATTAATACTGTATTATATATATATTAATAATTTTATTCGATTTTTCTATATATATTTTAAATGAATTTTAATTATGATGTAACCAGACAAATTAATAATAGTTTGCTTGTTTTCCTCATGAATGATGTTAAATCAAAAAGTGCACATACATAAGTATATATGTAAAATCTGATAAATATAATACACAAAAAACTCCGGAATAAATTTTATAATATAAAATAACAATGGATGGATATAGATAATAGCTGTGGCCAGCTTGCAACATGTATGCTATTCTTAACGGCATTTAACAATAAAAATTTTAAAATGAAATCTTAATAAAGTCACACAATGTTAAAGTACCACATTAATTGCACTCTTCCATAATTTATATATATTAACATAATTATATTGTTTAATTAATAAATTGTCTGTCATATTTATAAAATATGTATTTTTTATACTTTGACTTGAATTGTTTTCTATATATAAAATAAAAACCAGGCAAAAATCTCTATTACAAAAACTGAATGCTTTGATAGGGCTTTTATTTTACATACGAGAAACAGTTTGAAGAAAAGAAAAATCAAATAGGCATATTTTATAAATACGTCAGCAATTTATTAAATAAACATATTTATTAAATATACATAAATTACAAACATTAACACTATGTGACTTCAATGAGATTTTATATTTTAACAGTTGAATGCTATTCAGGATGGCATACGTCATAAGCTGGTTATAGCTATTATTTATAATTACATATTGATATTTTAAATATTGTACAATTTATTCAAGAGTTTTTTATTTATATATATAAAAGTAGAAGTTGTGTTTTATTTTATTTTTTGGCTTTACCGTATTCATAATCAAATATACACACATGTGTGTGATAACTGTATGGTACTAAGTTAAGCAAAACATATAAATATATTTGATTATGAATAAATTTACACTGAAAATTAAATGAGTCGTAATTTTCAACCATGTTTTATATATATACTATATATTTGACCATTAATTCTAAATTTTGGAATTCAGGTATTTCAAGATAAGTGAGAAATGATCACCTGATACTTTTACTATGGGATATAATTTAATATATTTTAAGTATGAGAAGTGCATTGATGGATCATGTAAATAATCTCAGAATGGGACTATCATTCCTGGAGAGCAGATTCAAGTTTTTCAAAGTTTTAGCTCACCTGATGAAAGAAAATTTGCATTAAAATACACATATAACCAGAGGAATGGATTTAATATTTTTACATTGGTGGAATAGTTTTTATATGACAAATTTTAAACATGAAGAATGTGGTTATAGATCTGATATTTAATTAGTTGCATATAATATACATCTTTAAAAATCAATAAACACCTAGACAATCCCAATATCAATAACAATCAACAATCTTAATCTGTTGTCAAGGCAAAACTCCAATTAACAATATATATCATTATAGATAAAATATGTTTGCTTACAATTAATTTAACAACTAATTATGTGTTCATAGCTGAAAACTATTTTGTCTATTTATAGTATATGTAATTAAATCGTTTTGGAAGAGAACGCAGTCTGCTGGCTATTTTCTAGTGCTAAAGTTGATCAGATAGTTTTTTAATCCAAAACCTTTATAGTAAATCTACTAATTTTATAACTATTATACATCCTATTTGAAGAGAATTTAAATGCAGAAGGTACCATAAGCTAAAATTATTTATTTTACATTAAAAAAAAATTAATAAAAAAAAAAGTAATTTGTTTTTTCTTTTTTAAAATAAAGTCAAATTTTATGTTAGATTCTAAACTTGATTTTTAATTATTTTTCTTTTCATATGTCATAGCATCGTCCAGGAGGCGAACCCATTACCGTCTGCAACCAACTACTTGCTTGCAAGGCGGCTGCGATGACCTCTTGTCTATATGTGTGTGTGAGTTTGCTTATATGTTTCAGAAATATGTATATGAAGTTAAATTTAAGTATCTGAAAAATTATATATATGAAGTTAAATTATAACATATGCTATATGTCTTATTGATTTGGAAAAATGAAGTGGGCGTTTCAAATTGTATTCATAATTAGAGAGATTGGTTTGAATTCTGTACTGATATATGATTCTTATATATTTTTCTACTTCTTTTCCTATGTATTGATTTCTACTTTAACATATCATACCATTTACACCTTACTTAAACACTTTATCAATATTTTTATTTATATCAAACTAACAGTTTCGACTGTCATGCAGTCATCATCTGAGCTCTTGACAATTTTGGAAATAGAATTGTCAAGAGCTCTGATGATGACTGCAGGACAGTCAAAACTGTTAGTCTGATATAAATAAAAGTATTGATAAAGTGTTTAAGAAAGTTGTAAATGATATGATTGTTATATGTTACAGCTAAGATAAAAGATGCATTGATAGAAACAAAAGAAAAAAATGAAAATATACATAGAGACATTTTTTTGAAATGTTTAAAAATAATTACAGTTCATTTAGTAAATTTTTAATGTGTAATTTTTATTTTTTATATTTTTATTAAAATGAAGCTAAAGGAAAATAAATATTATGACAGTGAAAATCTAGAAAAAGAGTTAAACATACAAAGTTAATATTCTTTAAATTACTAAACATCACATGATCACTATCTCATACTAGCACATAATTGTTATTAAACAAGGCAAAACTCTCCATACAGTAGTGCCACCCTGTACCAACCATTGATTACTCTGGTTGGCACAGGGTGGAACTACTGTATGGAGAGTTTTGCCTTGTTTAATTCTTTAAATTACACACTTTACTATATTAATAATTTTAATAATTACAAATCTAAGAAAATTATTATTTTATGATGATGTTCTAAATTGGAGATGGTAGAATAAATTGTTCAAGGAGATAGTGAGTGAGTACCAATGATAATCAAGGAACATTATTTGGTCATAGTTAGTCCATCTTCAAACAGGAAACTTCACTTACATACATATAAATATTTATTTCTAACTTTAGCTTAGAAAGGAAACCTCACAAGTTATTTATTATATATATATATACATTTGCACCATTACTTTTAATTATAAAATTTTACTTGCTCACAATTTATAAATATTCAATATTACCATTGTGATTCATTAAAATATAAACATATTTTAATGCAATACAGTTTTAAAATCATAATAAATTATTTTTTTAAAAATAAAATGTAGCTTTATAAAATAAATTCAATTTTAATTTTCAATACTAAAATAGAATTTTAATTTTAAGTTGTAATTATAAATTTATTAAATGCACATTGATTATGTAAGTAATATTTACTTAGGCTATAACCTCGATAATATGCGTGTAAAATGCGATAGTAGGGACCTCTACAGGTGTTTTAACCACAAGCTTATGCTATGGAAGAAAAGAGGGGAACCCCAGAGGGGAACCCCTTCTTTACTTCAACCTACTTTCTATTTAAATAGGTGAAGCTGAAGCGGTTAGATCCGTGAGTGTGAAGTATTAATGTGTAATAAGAAATGTGGACTTAATCAGTGAAGTATTGAATAGCTTCACACTCGCAGATCTAACCACTTCAGCTTTACCTATTTAAATAGAAAGTAGGTTGAAGTAAAGAAGGGGTTCCCCTCTGGGGTTCCCCTCTTTTCTTCCATAGCATAAGCTTGTGGTTAAAACACCTGTAGAGGTTCCTACTATCGCATTTTACACACATATTATTGAGATTATAGCCTCAGTAAATAATATTATACAAGGTTTAAATTATTTGATTTTATCTAAACATAACCACTCATTAGTTGTATGTATATGTTGGACTATTTCCATCATCTATTACTAAATATTGAATATCTTTAAAAAAAAAAAAAACTTTATTTAAATTTTACCACACAGGTTAGCATATACATAATATTTTCTCCTCACTTCTTCAGATGTTGCTTGTCTGATCAGTGATAGTATTAGCATGAGAATCAAATATGAAGTTTTAGATTTTTGGATATTGACTTTTAAGGTACTTCTTTACCCAACTGAGCCATTCAATATTTAATACTAGATGATGGGTCTAATATATGGATACAACTAAAATCCCATCATCGTAAATCTTCAGGAAAACATTAACACTCATTACTATTATTATTTATTTTATAGGCAGTCATGACTTTTCGTTACATCTTATTTATTAATTTTATTAAACAACTTGCTCATATCATTGTCCAATTGCAAGATGTACAAAAGTGAAAACAATTTTATATGTGACCCAAATTATTTATTAGGAAAGCTATTATGAATAATGGGATTTGAGTAACTAAATGTCAAATTTATGAAGATGTTTCTACATAACATGACATGATCACTATCTCATACTAGCACATAATTGTTATTAAACAAGGCAAAACTCTCTCCATAGAGTAGTGCCAACATGTGCCAAACAGAGTAATCAATGGATTCCAGAAGGCTTGTGCATAAAATCCTTATCTAGTGCCTACTCATCCAAGGCTCCTCACTGATGATGGCCACAAGCCAGAAACTAGTCTGGGGATATTGGATGAGTAGGCACTAGATAGGGATTTTATGCACAAGCCTTCTGGCATCCATTGATTACTCTGATTGGCACAGGGTGTCACTACTGTATGGAGAGAGTTTTGCCTTGTTTAATGTTTCTACATACAGTTTAAATTAACCTTGAATAATATTTAAAGGGCAGAATCTCATAAGTGATTCCATTTCCCTCTGTTTTGTGGTTGTATGAGATATTTAATTAAAATTTAATATAAATAGTGCACAGAAAAATTATCACTTCCTAAAATGATAATTGTTGCAATTTAATTATAATATCATATAGTTGATGTTGTTAAAAAAGACATGGGTAACATTGCAGTGTCTGTTTAAAATGAAGAATATTTGTTGCAATTCTGATCAAAATAAAAAATTCCACTGATATAAAGTTTACTTTATGATATAAAGTTAAATATAAAAACTACATTTTATTGTTTTTTTTTTTTGAAAAATATTGTCTTACTTTTTAAATATTTTGAAAATAAATAACCATTTACATAGGAAAAATATTTTTTCTTTTACCTATACTTTAAACATAATTTGATTATTTGCAGTCCACTCTATCGTTTTACTTTAGAGACACCTGTTGTAAGTAATGGACACTAATGATACTGTAAATAAACTCTTCAGGCTGATTGTGAATTAAAGATTATCATCAAGAAAAGAGTTATATTGGACATACTACATCCAGCAAACATATATCCTTTTTATTAATGCTATAAGCTAATGATTTAAAGTTTTAAACACTCTCAGTATTTGGAGATTTATAATATAAATAATTATTAAAGATCTACATGCTATTCAGTGAACTGATCTGACATGAGATTCCAAAAACAGATAACTCCCTATAACAATGAAACATATAATAGAGATATTCCAAAAAAAAAAGGCAATCCATGTTCAATGTTACAAACTCTTGCTTTATATTGTACAGTCCCCTCATAAAAAATATCACAGAATTGAAATACTCCATATTATGATAAATATGGCAGTGTTCATTAAAACTTCTTTATGTGTTGGCTTAAATATTAACGAAAATAATTATCAATTTGAATTTTCTTTTTCTATTCTCTGTATAAATATATAAAATATTTGCACATTCAGATAATCCATTATAATCTCAATTTCTTTAAAAAAACTAATGTTACTGATATAGCAATTTACTATAATTGATATATTCTTGTTTTAAAATACCTTCTTTTTATTCTTGTTTCCTAAATTAATTCTAAAATTAATATGCAATCTTTGCAACCAGTACTTTATTATCTTACACAAACAAGCAAACTGAATGAAATAGCCATAGAATTACTTTTTTCATTCAAAATACAACAAAAAATAGTTTTTCACATGACACATTACTTAAGCTTTCTATTATTTTTAGATGGTGAAAAGAACAAATCTATCTATCTATCTGTCTGTCTGTCTGTCTGTCTGTCTGTCTGTCTGTCTGTCTATCTATCTATCTATCTATCTATCTATCTATCTATCTATCTATCTATCTATCTATCCATCCATCCATCCATCCATCCATCCATCCATCCATCCATCCATCCATCCATCTATCTATCTATCTATCTATCTATCTATCTATCTATCTATCTATCTATCTATCTATCTATCTATCTATCTATCTATCTATCTATCTATCTATCTATCTATGGATGGATGGATGGATGGATGGATGGTCTGGGCCAACTGATGAATTCTGGTTCAATATAAAATGTGCATCTTGGAGACCATAGATCTATTTCACACATCTTTAGCCATAAGTTTATGATTGCACTCCTCCACAAAGTCTTAAAAATGGATAGAAACCAATCCTACCTTGTGTGAGAGTGGTGTAGTGAAAATTACATTACAAAAACCTTATTCATTTTTGGATAATCTCTTGTCTAATGAATGACTAATAAAAATAATTAATATAGTTTCATTAAGAGATTTGTGTCAAAATTGTGACGTCATTATGTTTGGCATTTATCAATTAAACAATAGTAATTTGCTATATATATATATATATATATATATATACTGATGATAAAGATATATGTAAGAGATTGTGTTCTTGGCCAACTGATGAGTGCTGGTTCAGATCATAGATCTTTTTTCATATGTTTTTAGCCATATGTTTATGATTGGATCCATCCACAAGATGTTAAAAGAAGATAGAAACCAGTCCCTATCTTGCATAAGAATGATATAGTGAAAATTACACTACAGTTATATTACACATTATTGGATAATCTCTTGTCTAATGGATGACTAATAAAAATTATTAACAGTTCAATCTCTTTTTTAAAAAACAAATCTAATACTATATGCATATATAAATAAAATAATTCAAATAGTTTTCATGTGATTAATCAGGTTAGTTTTTTAAAAACAATATACTCACACTTTATCTTTTGTTAGATTCATTTTAAGTCGTGGATGATTTCACTAATATTTATTACCATTAAAACACTTGTAGGATTTTATGATTCTCTAATCAGTACAATTGTGTAATTTTTGTACAGATTTTTTGATTATATTTTGTTAGCTTACAATATACATGTTTATTTCAGACTTTTTTCTTGCAATGTCAATTAGATCAGAAGGAATTTGTAGAGTATTTCATGAGATCTTAATTTTCATAAAACGGAAATTCTTTAAAACAAAGTGCATTTAAAAGTGTGTTCTGCTCTTCAACATAAAATATATTGTTGATAGAGAGCAGGAAATTGATGTTTATCCTTAGCACTTAAATGCCAACATTGTTGAATAAACTAACATTCAAGGTTAACTGATTTTCTTTTCCCTAATGGTTGACTAATATTTATATACAACAGCAGAACATTTGAAAGCAAGCCGGCCAGAAAAAAAGGAATTTACAACAAAATTTTCTTTTATATGTCTTTTTACCACATAGTAATCTAGTTTGCCTTTAAAATAAAAAAACAAATCTAAAAACGTCCCCCCTGATTAACATTATTAAGTAATAACAAATACATTTACTTAAAATGATAACTAATTATTCACAAATTGTGTAAATCTATGAATTGGAGAGCAATACAGAGACTTCAGCCAACTCAAAGAGGTATGGAAAAATGCATATCAGGAGTAACATGAAGAAAATAAAAATAAAAGACATAGGTGAGATAACAAAAAGATGTTACTGACATCATTGAAAGAATTGAGACTGAAGTGGGGTTGGGTTGGACATATTTCTAGAAGAAGTGATAATTGACTAGAAAAAGACAACAGGTGAAATGGATGAATAAAATAAGAAAGTATGCTGGAATGATGTGAAAAAAGGCTATAGATCAGAGAAGATGGATTGAACTTAGAGAAAACTTCATCCTGCAGTGAAACGATAATGGTTAAAGGTGATGATGATGATAACATAGTATTTGAAATATGGGTGCATCTGATTACCTGGAATTTTATCCTACCAAAACTTCTTTAGTTACTAATGTTGATGTAGCAATTTTGCAGCCTATAAAAGTTATTTGATTACACCTGGGTCTCTTTTTACGTGGACTTATTTAACACGATTTTGAAGTTACGCGATTCATGTTTCATCAGAAGTAGAACTCCGATAATGTGCTATTACTTTAAATAATAAATTCCGCACGCTTACGTTATATTGAAAGTAATAGCACATTATTGGAATTCGACTTTCATCTTAGTAATTTCAATATTTTCAGTGCTTTATAATAGTAAGATTTTATGCAATAATGAAATTAAAATCATGATTTCCACATTTTATGTATACACACATTAAATTTTACAAGATTATAATGTAAATTTGTTCAAACATTGTGCATGTTAATTTTGCATTTTAAATCACATTCTGTTTTTGCTTTTTAAAAAAGAACGTAATCAATTATTAATCATTTAGTGTCCGCAAGTTTATTTTTAAAAGATGAGTAATAGCAGTGGGCACAATTAAATTTGACAATTAAAAATTAAAATCTGATTTTTAATTGTAATTAACAATTTAAAAATTACTTAAGGTGATCTGAAATTTAATTAATCTGATGTGAAATGAAATTTTATTTTTAAACAGAATTGAAAATTAAAGACAAAAATAAGAATTTAAATTTTAGTTGTTCCCTTCACTGCAAAAATGATTCGAGAAGGTCTTCAACTTTCTAATCAGTTGGCAAATTATTTTCTTATTAATGACACTATTCATGAACGTGCTCTTAAATTCCAATGAGAGCTAAATGGTTGTATGTCTGGATATCGTGAGCTTCATAAACAATTAATAAAATCATTGTCTCAAAGTTTAATTACTAATTACGTTGTCACCAGAAAACCATTAACACAACATGAGAGTGAAGTTGGCACTAGTTTGATTTTTTACCAGTTTGCAAATGAACCTGTTTATTGGCAAGTAATGATAATAATTAAAACATGTATAAAAAAATGTCAATTACTGTACTGCAAATTATGCATAAAAATATATAGTTTTGAATAAAATTAAATATTATAGTTAAAAAAAGTTTGTCTTGTATCAATTTTTTTCAAATTTGAAATTTTTTATTAGTCATATTTTATTTCCTTATTTTTTTTGCATGAATTTTAAAGTAATTTTATGTTGGTGCTTTTGCATGAATTTTGAAAAATCACAGTCCATATCCCCCCTTTTTCAAGGTAAGTTACATCTATTTTTGCGCGTTTTTGTTTGCACGTGTTTTCTGAGGAACCTATCTATCGCGTAAAATGAGACCCAGGTGTATATATAAAAATGAATAAAAATTAATTGTCTTATAAGTTAAATGATAAATCATATTTAATAAAATAATAAATACATATGAATACTAGTAGAAGATGACTCTCAAAAGCAAGCATAAATGGCCTCATTTTGTATTTGCAAGGAAAGTCTAATAAAGAAGTCAATGCATTAATATGAGCAATGCTAGGAATGATTATTAGGTACTAGTCGATTAGCCACTGCACAATGCTTGATGACTCTGTTGCTAGTCAAAAACCAATAGATATAACATTACTGGGCTGATTTACAATTTTGTTATTATTTATTCAAAAACAAATAAATATAATGCTTTCACCTGTTTTTTTATATTAAAAATTTTCATTTATTTTTCTTAAAAACCTTTTTTTTTTTTTTCAAAAAAAAAATGCATTTACTTTTTTTCATTTCTAAATTACATTTTTAAATTACATTAGACATCGAATATGCACAGAGGGCAGGGGGGCACTGTTTTTGACAATCCAAAGGATTGTCCAAAAGATGCACTATTCTGATCCAACACATTTTAATTACATTATACATGGCAGTGTGCAGTGCTGGAATGTGAAAAAAAGAGGACCGATGGTTTTGATGATCCAAAGGATCGTCCAAAACATGCGCTACTGTGATCAAACAAAAAGAAATATAAATATTGGAAACATTCTGTGACGACATTTTGAAAACTATTTAAAAAAAATTTAAGAGACATTATTTAATAAAAGGTAAGAATTCCATTTTAAAATTACTGTCTGATCAAACCAAGCCTATGCTTTTAAAATCAATGACAAACCACAGCTATTTTAGTAGTCTCATAGCTGTTCTTGTGCAAAATACATTTTTTGCATAATTTCTGTAAAATACTGCTGGAATGTATACTTTTGCATTTCATTTCCCCTTAAAAAGATGTGTATGGAAGCATGGTGATGGGCTTACAATTATTACTATCTAAAACTACATCAAGTTATGTGAATTACTTTGAATGCACATGAAAAGAGTTATGGCCACTTGAATTCTACACAGCCTCACATTATACCGTAGTGATCTGTGAAGTGTGCACTATTTGTATAGTTCCACAAAGCACAAAAGCAGGCCATAATATTTGTGTGCAATGCCATCTAGCCCTGCATAGTGGCTAATATGAACAGAACTGTTCTATTTTTGCATGGAATCGGTGATATCAAGCATTGCATGGTGGCTAATCAACTAGTACTGATTATTATTCCAGTGTTTACATCTTTGTTTATTATTTTAAAATGTAAAATATTTCAAATTGTAAAACTTTATCGCAATTCCAACCAAAAAATATTTTAAATCACCTAATATCTAAATAGAATTTCAATTTATTTTTTTATCCTTAGCTAAAATAATTCATTTTTTAAATACTTAGAATAAGCAGACTGATATTAATTTCATTTTTTTCCTTAGATGGTATTATTTTATATATTATAATTAAAGTATAGTTCTAACATATTAGATTATGATTGCATGTCAGAATACTATATGCTGCTATAACTGTAACTTGACAAACCATTGTTGTTAATAGATTTTTCAAATGTATTTCATACTTGAAAATGGGAAGTGAGAGCACTTTATTTGTAAATACATGAGGATGGAAGTTGAATGCATACAAGGCCTGAGATATAATAAGATTTTTGACATCATGTTTATGAATGTTTATTTTATTTTCAATAGTTGATTAGACTGTAACGTTTTTAAATTTACAGTTTTTCCTTTATCTAAATGAATATCATAATAGTAAAGAGATACAAAAAATATATTTCATAATGAAAATTTTAAAGGTCACTATAACAAACATTTTAAAATCAAGATGCTAAAAATATTTTGAACAATAAATTATAGTAAGTTATAATTAGTTAATAATCATATAATTGTGGAAGTTTACATTTTTGAAGTTTTTAAATTTAAATATACCGTCAATGGAATTTTGCAACATTTTAAAAATAATTGCAATACAATAAAAATATATTTATTAACAAATTTCTAATTTCATTAATCACTGCAGTAAAAACATAATAGTATTTTATTATTTGGAATATGTGATATTCTAGCAGCAACGTAGAATGAGCATCGATAATATAATACTCTAGTGGACCAAACTAAGTTTTTTTAATTTTTTCTCAAAAATTGAACTACAAATGTTTAGCTTACAATTTCCCCTTTATCATCGATATCATAAATAAAAACAAACTTCTACTGTTGGTAAAAGTATATACTAAATACTTCCATGTTTAACTCTAGTGATTGAGTCAATGTGTAATTATTCGATTCTCAGTAATAAAATTTTATTAAAGTATAATATTTTTTAAAAATATTAAAATGTTCATATTTTTTAAAAACATATTGTATGTATTTGTTTAGAGAATGATTATAGGTAATTATTATATTATCTGTTTTCAAATCTTTCAAAGGGTTATTATTATTAAGTTATAGGTATTAAAGTTGTTGTTGTTGTTGTTGTTATTATTATTATTATTATTATTATCGTTAAATTCAAACTTAAATAATAATAAAAGTAATGATATAAGGCGGGGGGTAAGAATATTTTAGTCCAGAATTAGAAAATGTTAATTACTGAGCATTTATTCCAAAAAGTTTAAGGAAAATGATGTACCAAGTAATATATATTTTATTAAATTATTTCAACTATAGTAACTTGTTACTTACGTAATACAATGTGATATTCCACCAATCTTATTGTGTATTTTCACATAATTAATTTAAAATCATATTGCAGTCACAATTTATCTCAAACATGAGTTGAAATAATAATTACATAAAAGTTAAAAATAATCATACAAAAATCAGTAAAAAAAACAGTTATAACATCTATAATAATTAATATGTTGTGTGCGCATATTTCCGCATATAGAGATGCAGACTAAATATATTTTTGGTTAATTTAACGTTAGCTGTCAACACATTTTTTTCCAGAAATGTCAGCATTTCCTTTTAATCAGATTCTTGAGTGAATGGCTTTGGGCAATGACTTACCTTCTACATTCTAGATGACAGTAAATGTTTCACAGAAACTCTTAGCAGATGATAAATATCGCAACTGCTTGTAATAGCAGTTTGAAGATCAACGACAAAATCAAGTATTCTCTTTGCCGTATTTTCAAACAATATTTCCCAAATTTCTTAATAAAGCATAAAAATGACACGCGGTGCATATATTTATGTCTAAGTAATTATTTTCTAAAATATTTTACTTGACATTGTATTGAAATATTTTCTTCTTCTAATAAATATACGAATATACACATAATTCTTGGCGATGAAAAGAATAGTTTAGAATGGTCTTAATTATTAACACAGTAGAATAAAGTGTTCTCTTGAAAACTGCAAACAATAACAGACTTTTACTGGTAATGAACAAGTGCTATTGTCACATTATAATACTACTGGTTGTTCGATGCCACTATTTGGAGGAAAAATGGCCATAAAAAACTTTGATAACCATGCCTACTTTCGTGTAGTGTTTCTGTTTATTCACTTTCTCCAACAGATATTTGAAAAGAAGTTGACATACAGGATATCTATAAAAAGCTGTTTACTGATCAGATTTTTCAATAACTAAAGATATAATTTTACTACCTAAGACTCATTTTATATAAAGATTTCTTTATTGGATGTTCACTCAAGAGTTTCTTCACACAATGGAAGAATTGTGGGGTAAAAAGGGAACTTTTTATGAGCATCCAAATAAATTTATTTTCCTAGATTTGATCTTTCTAGACATTGCTGGGGGTCTCATTAACAGATTCAGTATAGCCATTGCATTCAATTGTTTTCATAAATGACACTTAATGATCATTGATCAGTATAGATGAATCCAAATACAGACAATGAATAACATCATGAATGACTGTCAATTCTAAAGCTATAGTGATAGAATTGAAGGATATAATACTATCACCAATGAAAATAAACATTTGTTGAAATTTTTACAAATCCATTCCCTCCCCAATATCTTATTAATTCCAAGACAGTATTTCATTTGCTTATACTGAATATTTTCTATATATGTAAATAGAGGGATTTGAACTCAGGATTTTTCAGTCTACTCACCCTCTACTCTGTCTCAAGCAACTGATACACATGACCACATACATGCAAAAAAATACATGATACCCAATATACATACATCATATAGAACCAGCACTCATCAATTGGGTCAGATCATAATCTCCCATAAATATATTCAATCAGTGCTCAGTCCATATTAAGATAGCAATTCTTCAAACTTTAATGGACAGACTTCATTCTTCTCACCATTCCACCTATTCAACCACCCATTTCTTTAAAAAATGGATGCTGGAATATTCAAATCCCTTGTTGGATTTGATATTATAATCATATCCATTGTGTTAATGGAACCCATTATAATATTAGAATATCCATATATATATTAATAGAAGAGAAATGGGCTGAACTTATACCAAGATGTAATCTATTTCCCAATCAATATATAATTCTCATGAGTATTTTATTTGCTTTTACTGAATGTTTCCTATATATGTAAATAGAGGGATTTGAATTCAGGATAAGGGCTGGTTCTGCACAAACTACATACATTGAAAATCATGTATAATTTTCATATATGTATGACCATATATTGATTGCTTGAGATGGAGTGGAGGTTGAGTAAACTGAAAAATCCTGAGTTCAAATCCCTTTATTTTCATATATAGAAAACATTCAGTATACAAAAATGAAATAGTGCTTTAGAATTAAATATTGCTTGGGAAATAGGTTACATCTTAGTACAAGTTAACCCATCCTTCTCCTATAAATATATATGGACACATAAGATCTGATAATATGAGGGGTTAGATTGATATAATGTTTACATGGTTATGACTATAATTTCAAATTCAACAATAGATTTGAGCATTCCATCATTGGTTTTTCAATGAAATGGGCAGGTGAATAGTTGAAAGGGTAAAAAGACTGAAACCCTTCTATTAAAGTTTGAGAAATTGTTATTTTAATATGGACTGAGCACTGATTGTATATATGTGTGGGAGATTATGATTTGTTCCAACTGATAAGTGATAGTTCTGCTCAAAGTATGTTTATTAGGGATCATGTATCTTTTTTGCATGCATATGGTCTTGTGTATTGATTGCGTGAGATGGAGTGGTGAATGAGTACACTGAAAAATCGTGAGTTCAAATCCTTCTATTTACAATATCTTATTAATAGTTAGGCTATATAAATATTCCATATGTTAAATAAATAAAAATACATTGTTGTTTACTAATATCAATTTTTCTTTGAAAATAAATTTATTTAAATCATACATTCACACAGATATATGTATAGTACTTGTAGTAAACTTCATTAAATTATATGCAAAAAAAAATGGAAACATTGTTTACTTTAAACTTCATAAAACATATATAATATTTAAATACATGTATATTATCTATACTAAACTTAATCTAATTGGTTGTATAAGATGGAGTAAATAACTGTGGGGAACTTGAAAGTCTGAGTTCAAATCTTTCTAATATATACATATATATGCATATTTCTTAGCCACATATATAAGGGGAACCAAAAATAACTGAAATTGTTTTCTAGTAGTGTCATATGTGTTTGTGTGGTTAGATAGTTTTTGCAGGGACCCTTTTGCATCAATATGCCAAGCTATATTATCATGTGAAATTGTGGTGTCACATTGCAGTTTTTTTTAAAGGATATTTTGCATACTTGTTGATGTTTTGTAATGGCAAAAAGTTGGAATAATGTGAAATTCTGTTTATTTAAGGAAAATGAATGGAAAAACATTTGTAATGCTTGAAACAGATTATAAGAAAGTTATTCTGGATAAAATACAACTTTATGAATGATTAATGAAATTGTCAATTCACCCGTCGTCCGTCCCCCCCCCCCAAAAAAAAAGCATAGTGAGTGAAATATCAAGATAATGTTTTTTTTATCAACACAAATGGCATTTTTCTTTCAGAATTAGTTCGTAACAGTCAGATGTTTTATCTTCAAGTTCTGTAATGTTTGCATGATGCAGTAATATGTAAACATTCCATTTTGTAGCAAAGTGACAAGTGCATGTTTCACCATGCAAATTTCTCAGCAAGCAGTCTTGAGTGTGTAACACTTTTTGGTAGTTGTGACTTATGCCCAAGGTGGCCCACTGGGTGATACTGCAGTACCATCAACAACCCCCAAGAAACCTGCAAGTGATAAATTTCTATCCAAAAATCGCTGAAATTGACAAATTAAAAATGCCTAAGGCAAAAATAAATTGAACAAATTCTTCTAAAATACAAATAAAAAAAACAAGAAAATACTATAAAATTTCAAATTACAAAAACATTATTAGTTGGTCCAGATTACCATCTCCCATCTAGACCAACTGATGAGTGCTGGTTTAGCATGAAATCTGAATATGTGTGTGGTCATGTGTATAAGTAGTTTGAGATAGTGAGGATAGTGAAGGGGCTTGAAAGTCTGTGTTCAAATCCCTTATATTTACTAGTTTATTAATTAAATTAATAACACATAGATTCCTGTTACATCTGAGTTTCCCTTGTGTATTTATATTAAAAAGAATTTTCTTTCTCAAGATAGCTGCAGTATAATCTACTTATTAAATAAAAATTTAGCTAGGTTAATGTTATTAAAAAGTTTTACCTACATAAAATAATCATGTGACAAATTTAAGACATTTTACTAATAATAATAAAAATGGTGATTTTTCAAATAGATATAGATGTAAAAGTAAAAAAAAAAAAAGAAAGATAATATATTTTTTCTTCTGCCCATTCATTTATATATATACTTGAATAATAAAAAAATACCAAGAAATGATTAAGATTTTTATCTTTGAAGATATGAAAAATGTTTATTGATTAATGTATAAATTGAATTTATTAAAAAAAAAAAAACAACAAGAAGATATTAAGATTTTATTTCTGAAGAAATCAAAAGTTGTTTATAATAAGTGTATAAACAGAATTTTTATTTTTTGAAAAAAGAAAAGATAGTTTTTCTTGTAAAAATGAAAATCAATTGGTCAAAGTTTAATGCAGCAATATCTGAGATTGTTATATAATTGGATGATAGATTGATATCAGGGTTTTTTTTAAAAAAAAAAGACTCTTGGGCAACAGAATTCAATAGAGCTCAATAGTAATGAGTTCATTTAGCTTGATAGTCTGATGCTAAATAGATCTCATTTCTAGTTAAAAAAAGAAATAAGTTTTGCTAATAGTATAAAGTTTATAAAAATCATGTACTAAGTTCTTGCTAAAATCTGGATCATTACTGACTCAGCCAGAAAAACAGTTTTACTTAAAGGAATATAGAAAGAAAATACTCCTAGGAAAAACTTTTATGTATTCTTATGTTTTAATCCCACCAAAATCATGGCTATTTCAATTGGTATTAATCTGAAAAAAAAAATTGATTGTTAAACTGAAAACAAGAGGTGTAAGAAAAAGAAGAAAATGTTAAATGGATGAAAATGGAAATAAAAGTGTTAAATTAAAAATGTGGAGCTTCAGTAGGAAAAAAAAAGAAAAGCTAAATGGAAAAGATAACTATTGTAAAAGCTATATCAGAAAACCAGAGCCAATACATTGACTAAGCCAATCCCTGTAAGATTTACAAAAAAGACATAATTAGGAATCTACATAAGGACTAAATAAATAATAAAAAATTATAATAAGATAAGTAATATTTACTAAGGCTGTAATCTCAGGAAGGTGCACGTAAAATATGATAGTAGGGGCCTCTACAGGTTTTAACCAAAAACTTATGTTACGTAAGCTTGTGGTTAAGACCTAGAGAGGTCCCTACTATTATATTTTATGCACACATTCCCGAGGTTACAGCCTTAGTAAATATTACTTACATAATCAATTTAACTTGCGCTTTACACAAAAAAGTTAAGCTTGTCTCAATCTTCTTACAAGTTATATGGCTAAGTGCTTTCAGAGACCTTGAGTCTCCATAATCATAGCCTACTTCATTATTTGTACAAGAGAGCTATAAATAATGATGAAAACAGATCCATATTCTTCGAGCACCAAAAAACAACAGGCCATGTGTTCAAACCCACTATGGCAAGGGTACTATGCACTAAACATAATGATATAAAATGAAAAATCTAAGAAGCGTGTTTTATTGCAAATGACAATTGTGCAATAAACAGGAAAGAATCGTGCTTTGCAATCTCCAGAAAATGGTCGTTATAAAATTTGCATAAATTTTACATAAACCACAGCTAAACTTCAGTTAAAAGTAGGCTATGGTTATGGAGACTCAAGGTCTCTGAAAACGCTTAGCCATATAACTTGTAAGAAGATTGAGACAAGCTTCACTTTTTTGCATAAAGTGCAAACTAAATTACTTACTACTCAAAGGTGAAGTAGAAAACTAGTATTTTATTACGTAATCAACGTGCGTTTAAATAAAGCTATAATAAGATAAGGTATTGTGAGTATCTAAATTTGTGTGTAAATAAATAATTGACAATATTGGAGAGTTTTTTTTATTAATTTTGTTGAAAACATTCACTTTGATTTAATTTGTATAGAGACATTTTAGCGATTGATTATTGTAAGGAAATAGTTCATCTATATTAAATGTTAATTAATTAAGAATCAGAAGGGAATAATATTTATATGTATTCCATGAAATTATATATGTTTTACATGAATAAGTTGATCAATATCTATTAATTTTGGGTTTGCCATTTTTTTGTTTTTAAAATTGTTTATTCTTATATTCATTTGATGTCTTTATTAAATAATTGTTTTTAAAGATAATTTCTGAAATTATTTATATTTTGTTGATGATTTTATTGTTGAATCTGTATGTTCTATCAATTAGTAGTATGTAAAATGTGCTTTAAAGAATTTATAGATCACCTCAATAAAATTATTTCACAATAAAATCTGTTCACAGTCTTAATAGTACTTGAAATTTCATATCTAGCTAGGACATAACAGTATTTGATATATATATATATATATATATATATATATATATTGTAACCTTATTACCCAACTCTCTGTAGAATAGATCGATTGTCATTGGTGTTTTGAAAAATTTTACATTTTTATAAGATTGAAATAAATTATATTAATATACTATTGTTGGGCATATCTGATATATATATTTTTTACTATATGCATATGTTCAAAATATGTTATTTATATTTTTATTTAGCTTATCATATATTATTTTGAGATTATAATGATTGATGTTTCAGTATGACATGAATAAAGGTGTGGCTAATTTGTGCAATTGAGATCAATCATATCCTTAATTACATTTTTACTATTTCTTATATTTAACTAAAATAATGTATTATTTAGATTTGGTAATTTTGTATTGATTTTAACGGAAAAATTAAAATACGGTTTGTTAAATTTAAAAGTGGTTTAAACTAAGTTTTGTTCAGTTTATTTAGTTGATCAGTTATAAATTCTCCCAACTGTTCTTTTTATATATTATTATTATTATTATTATAATAATAATAATAATAATAATAATAATAATAATAATAATAATAATAATAATAATAATAATAATAATAATAATAATAATAATAATAATAATAATAATAATAATAATAATAATAATAATAATAATAATAATAATAATAATAATAATAATAATAATAATAATAATAATAATAATAATATCAGTTTTCAAACATGTCATAATAAATATGCAAATGAAGAGAACTTTTTTTTTTTTTTAAAAAAAGGAAAAAAGAAAGTTTGTTGCTTTATAAAGTCAAAAAAAGAAAAAGTAAGAAAGAAAAACTTCTTGTAAATTGTTTTTTTAAAAGAAAACAAATTTATGTTATCAACTTCATTTATATTTAAAATTAGAGTGTGCTAAAATATTATGAATATGTAAAAGTTAAAAAATTTCTGTCCTGAAGAAACATTTGCTTTGACTTTTTGATCTGTAACTAGGCGAAGCAATATTTATGATTATTAAAGAATGGATTGCAATATTTAATAATATTAAGCAAATTAAAGTAAAAGAGAAGAAACCTGAATAAGCAAGTTGAAGTTCTAGTTTAATTTTAAAATGTGGATAAAGTCAAAAAGAAATATTACTGATTAAATATTCTTTCATATTTAATACTTCAGACCTTCCTACTACTTTGAGAAATTCATTATTCTTTGGTTTATGAGATTATTAAAACTACTTCAAATATGGATAATGCTTATTTAATTATAAATTTAAAGCTGTCAGTAAAGTTGCTAAATTATATATTGCTTGAAACATCTTTACTGCTTGTATAAAGTCATTAAAGAATTGATTAAAGCTTACCTGGATATTAATAATGCTTATAATTAAGTCTAAATTTCCAGCTAGTAGTGAAATTGTGAAATTATTTGTTATACTTTGAATAGTCTTACTGCTAAAATAAAACCATTCATTCACTGATTAACAACATCTTTAAACCCTATTTGGGTATATGAATAATGTGAATAATTTATTATTAAAATGCCATTTTAATGAAAATAAAATTAAATATTTTATGAAAGATAAAGAATTAACCTGGATTTACTTATAGTGATATTACAAAAAGAAGACTCTATGATTAGAAAATTATAATGAGTTATTCTGATTTAGGAAATACATGATGGGATTTTTATGCAAAGAAAATTATGGTATGAGTAATATGAATATGTAAAGATCTAAGTTTTTCCTAGGAATATTTATAATGCAAGTAGAATGTTGTAATGAAAAGCCAGAATTTAAATGATATTTGAATTGTGAACACTAAACGTATTCTAGCATTGAATATTATTTTAGATATCTTGCGCAAGATGGTAAAAAGATTTAAAGAGTGTGTGTTTGCTTATATTATATATATATATTTTGTATTTCATGTTTAATAATTATACATGAGTTTTGTTATTTTATATGCTACATTAATTATTGCTTACTGATTAAAATGAAGATAATATAATGTAATATTTAATCTAAAAGGGGATGGATGATGGCCATTAGTTATCAAAATTCATCATCATTGGTTTTCAAAGATATTGAATAATATTATTGATTGTAATATTGGGTTAAACATTGTGATGGTGAAATTCATTATTATTATTTATTCCAAGATATATTAAATAGTATTATTTTTTTGTTTATTAATTTTATATCGTAATTATAGAGTATTTCAACAGCACAATTAACCAATAGTGGATTTAAAATGAAAAAGATTTTAATAATATCAATATCAAGTTTGTGCATTTTACTTATATTTTACTGCTTGAATATAAATAATTCATAGATGGATGATGGTTGGTGTGTAATTCCATGCGTACATGATAACACATATTTATAATTGATCATTATCATTATTAACAAAAATTTAGTGAATCTAGAAAGTGATTATTAAATAAGGTTAGGTATTTATGGTTGATGATTGGCACAGGTGACCATTTTGCAGCTATGAATCTTTCATTGGATGTCATTGGTTTTCATCTTATACTATTATTATTGTATTAGGAGGTTGTTAATATGTTACAGCATCATGGAAATGCCTGACACAATATCTTATAAGATAGTCATGATCTTAATGGATATGCTTGGATGGTATGATGTATTAGGGAAAGTGTTAATCTTTTATTATATATTTTCTTGTATCCATAGGTGCACTGATTTTCCTGTATCCATATAGGTGCTGATAGACACCTGGTTATGTAGTTCAAGTATATTCGAATATGACCCTAGACTGATATTATTTTGATCATTGTGGACATGTCTCTTTGAGGTATGTGTTAGTAATGTTACCCTGGTGCATTGAGCATAGAGCAAATGTTGTGTAAATGTTTATTGTTCATTAGTTGTATTCATGAATAACTTATAGAAAGTAGGCAAAGTATATTTACAGGTTAAATATGTGTGATCCAGCTATCTCCAATCTAATATAGGTAAAGTAATGTACTCAAGAAATTGTTAAAACCAAGAGTGCAATCTGTTTGTTCCAATAAACTCAAAGTTTTGTACCTGTTTGTTTTATGCTTTAGTAAAATGATAAATTTCAACACATAAATAAATATTTTGTGGATAAATTATAGAATCAATAAACAAGGGAATTAGATATGAAGGTCATTCATGTTTTTTTAAATTTATGGAAAATATGTTGCTGTAATTAATTAGCATAACAATAATACTGATCCTTAAAATGGAATAATCCAAATGATAAGGTATTATATTATCAAACTTATTAAGTTATTATAATTTTTTTTTATGAACTCGAGCAATGCTTACTAATAATACTATTTTGGGGGATATTTTGGCAAGTACTAGAATTTAGTTGTAAACATTTAATATTTTATTTTTGTTTTAATATCAAATTATTATTTTTTGGTTGTTATATATTTAATTTGTAAATAAAATGTAAATATTAGTGTAAATAAACTTCAGTGTAATCTTTGTAGTAGACTAGTTATTGTTTGTGCATTCATGGTCATTCAAGGTCACTAATCACCAATTCACTTCATTTCTAGCCATTATAGTTTAATAAAAATTGTTACTGATTACATATTTTGATTTTATTATCGATTCATCATTACAATCATATAGGATAATTGTCACATACTTTTGGGATTTAAAATAATAGAATTATTTAAATTGTATAATGAGTTATTAATAGAATCCATTATTATTTTTCAGTTATAGTCAAGTGCCTGGGTGGTCCAGTTTGATTACGGTAGTTTATTCTTAAGCCAATTAATGATCTTGAAATGTTGTACTGTTCACTATGTAAATCATTTTAATATCATAACCAGATAAATGAACTAAACTATAATATAAATTTTAAGCTATCATATGTAGACTGGTGCCTTAGCACATTGAGTGGCAGTAAAATGAACCCTCTTGCCTAACTTATGTGTGTTTTGATTGAGATATATCAAAATTAGAACCCTGAGATATAAAATAAATATATTTTATTATTTAATTATATTATGCAAATTATAGTAGCAGATGAAACTGGAAAGATTACAGTTTATGACTAATGACCAATGGGTAAGTTACAATATATATCTATATATATATATATATATATATATATATATATAGAGAGAGAGTTATCTATTTATAATTACTTAATTAGAAACTACTTTATCTACAGCAGCTAATAGAAGTTAATTGCCCCACATGAAGAGTTAAAGTAAAACAGTCACAATGATTGCATTCTAAAGGGCAATCCCCTAAAAAGAAGGATGTCCCCATTGAATGTCACTTTAGATCTAATATAGAGAATAAAACCCTATAGTTTACATTTATAGGCATTAAAAATTAGAGGGTAGTAAACTTTTCAATTTTTTTACTTATTATAATTGTGTGTGTATGTGGTTACATGTGTGTGAAAATCCAGATATTCTCTAGAGAATTATTTGCATGAAATAAAGCCTAAAGATTACCTTTAAACTCCACATATATTTTAGAAATCATTATCAGTTACTTATGAACACAGTGTAACTCATTCTTCAAGACAGTGTAGAATATTGATGATGATTAGCATTGATATAGAATGAATGATTTTTGTTTTATTTTGTGCTCAGTAAAACAGTGATTCTTTTAATGATAGTGACTGGCATTACCTCTGCTTCACCCATTGTTTGCACCTTTACAATATGTAATAAAAACATTAAATAATCAATTGTAAAGCAAATCCTATCTAGCAGCTCATCATTAAAAACGGTAAAAAAAAGGTCTTTACTTATCACTAGGATTTTCAATTGTCAGGTAATGGGAATTTGAGAAGTTTTAATCATTTATTTTTTAATTAAAAAAAACAAAACAACAAATATATATCTTTTGCCACCAACCTCTATGGTGATTTCCAGTTTGGCTATGAACTGGCTATTCTGAAAAAAAAAAACTTAATCAGAACTGAAATACTTTTTGAGTATTTCCAGGCCTAAATGTGAATATAGGATGCAATTATAGTAGATAAGTCAATATTTATACATATATAGATATAATTATAGAGGATTTAAACCCAGACTTTCAAACTCCCCTCAGTTATTTAATCTATCTCATACAACTGATACACATGACCACACACATGTACTTAAATATTTTTTCCCACATCCCTAACATATACTCAAAGATAATATTTATTGAACTTTTATATTGGCTTCAGATTTCATCTTTTTCTAAATAGATTTATGAATATATTCTAAGAATAGGATTAATCATGAAGTCAAAGTTCAATTAGTTTACACACAGAGATGCAATTTGGGACAAACCCCTAAAAACCCCAAATCTAAAATAGCTCAGCTTGTGTACTTATGCAATAGAGTCAAATCCAGAAATGCATATAGCCCAGTATTTAGTGACCATCAAAATAAGTCTAGTCATTCTTTCAAACCTGCCAATTCTAAAATTGTGTGTCTTGAAAATAATAGTAAAAATGGAAAATAAAAAGAGTTGGCATATTATCAACTTTCAAACCTCTACAAACGTAAGAGCCAATAACATTCCTCTTAGTAAATACTGGTCACTTAATATGACTCCATATAGCCTGAAGCTTTTCACATGCAAATATGCCAATTTATAGTAATTAGTGTTCAGTTTAACATACATTTTACACAGAGGAATATAGATAATACTCTGCTATTATATTTTTTGGTCATGTTTGACAAAAATATACCATATTGTATCAAAAGACTGACTTAGCAAATAATAAAGTTTTAGATTTAAATTTATCACAATATTTGCATTTCAAATAAGTATATACATTCTCCACTTTCATCTTTTTGTAATTAACATTACTATTATACTGATAGGTGTTTTTTTGCATTGCATTTGACATTGTTTTAAAAAGCATCAATGAACAATCCATGGAACATGATTAAATATCTATACAATCAATTTTTTTAAAATGTGTAATGTGTACTTGTGCATCATAGTAGATGGACCATAACAATTGTTTTATTAATGAACATAAATAATTTTTTCTAAATGTGAAGCAATTTAGATGAATTATCAAATTTGTTGGTATATTTTATTCTTTTAGATATCCTGATATTGTCTTTGATTTTTCTATATGCTACATCTGAATAGAACATTGTTTAAAAATCCACATTTTGTTAGAATTTCCTACATGTGACTGGTATCTTTAACAGCATGCTGGTTAATACATGTTGGTGAGTTTATTGGTTTTTGACTTTTGAGTTTAAGATCAAGAAAAACCATTGTCTTTCTTCTCATTTGCCTGATAGCTCTTAACTGAAATATCAGTTGAGTATTTTTGAAGGAAAAATAAATGCATGTGTGAATAATATTTTTTCTAATAGATATGTACAATCATGTCAGGCAAAAATAAATCATGGTCCTTATTCTCAGATGTCTATAAAGTCCCCAGCCAGAAACATTCTAATAAATTTAAATTAGAACTTTGTTTTTAAATATTAGCAGATTTTTGAACATGATTCAGATTTGAATGTAATTAATAGAAAAATAACTGATACACTTTTTGAATATTTTATGTCATTGTTTTACTTGCTAGATAACAGTAATATAATATCCCACTTCTGCTTTTGGCAGCCATCCTAGCACCTGGTCTTAAAAAAAGCGTCCCTTAGCGATTCAGTTTCAGGAAGACAGGGACAATTGTCCCCTTACCTTTACGTTTTTTATTCAAGGTAAGTCGGTTTTAATCATTATATATTATGGAAAGTGATAATATAATTGATAACTCCCAAAATAATGTTAGCCCCGATCTCAGTATTCAATCTAACAATGCAGTCATCGGTCGTAAATTTTATAGCCTTAGATCTAATCTAAATGCATCTAACAATGCAGTCATCGGTCGTAAATTTTATAGCCTTAGATCTAATCTAAATGCATCTAAACTAACTTCTACAACGTATAAAAACCCACAAACCAATAAATCAAAAGAAAACATCATTGCAAATATCAACAAAAGTTTAGAAAATATTCAACTTACCCCTAATATAAACAATAGCATAAATACCTCATCAAGCAAAACTATTGAAATCCTTAAAAATACAAGCAAAAACCAATCATTTCCTCTCCGAAGACTTTACACACCCTCAGAAGACTCTAATGAGCAATTTCCTTCACCAAATAATTCCCTGAAAACCATATCTGAAAATAAGGACAAAATTACCAACAAGATGATTTTGGCAAAATTTTTAAAGTTAAAACTTTTCCACCAGAGGTCGACAAAACCAGTGCTGTGACATTACAGTTTGTCAACAGTAAATTTAAAAATCAAAAAGAAAAAATAAATTTTAAAACTGATAAATCTCATTCCAAAACAAACAAAGATTATAGCACAGATCAATCCATTGCTACATCAGCCAACTTACAATCTAAACCAATTTCCTCAATACCAATAGCGAAAAATTCCTCTACGTATGCACATATCGTAAGGTCTAAAACTTCTGAGAGCATCTCTGAAAATATTAAGGCCAATAATTTCAATGAACTATATTTGAATATCTCAGAATTAGACATAGAACAAGAATCAAACACTCTGGAAAATGTCTCATTTAATATAAATGATCTTAATGACGACATGTGCCTTAAAATAAATAACAATTTCAACAAAACGATTCCTAACACTCTATATAAATCATTTGCAAACTACTACAGTGATAAGTTGTTAATCTTAGCCATAACAAATCAACAATGTGCATTATATAAGTTCCCTCTAGAACAACTATACAGTCTAATCAATCAAAAGCAATTAGGCAGAGGCATTCGCATGATCCTTAATCATCCCAATGACCATTATGTTATCGTTGAGTTTAAAACGTGGGCGGACCGTATGAACTTTAAAAATAACTACAGATCTTTAGGAAATTATATACTATGCTCCATAGATATGAACCATCCAGTTACACTATCCGGCAGAATTCAAAACTGCCTTGCCCACTTGAAAGAACAAGAACTACAAGACATCCTTATTAATTATGGTTCAGTTAGCAAATTTAAACACCTATTAAACCCTCACTTCGAAGAACAAATCCTGTCCAATACAGTTATCTTCACACTTACAATAAAGGAAAACATTATACCCACTGACATGCCCACCATTATTACTGCAAGAGGCTCTCCTATGGTTTTGACATTCAGGGGAATACAGCCTCAATGTTTCTTCTGCCTTCAAAGAACACACCTCATTAAAGATGTGCAGCAAGAATTTGCACACACTATGGTATTAAAAAGAATAAAGTTCACAGATGTCCTGATAGACCTATTAACATGGATATCACATCCTTAAACAGTCAATCACCACATGATCCTAATTTAAACAGCAACCTCACAAACCCAGACAATCTACTTCAAATAAATCCTCCAACAAACTCTTTCACATCCAAACCTATCTTTCAAAATGAAAACATTCAAGAAAGAACAAATGCCAACCTCTACACTAATAGTAATGAATCAGAGAATGAAGCAATAACATATACTGCTCCTAAACCAATCACTCAAACCAATAATACTCAAGATCATACATACAATACATATTATACTAATCCCTGAGAAACAATATTAGGTCAAACTCTTTCCACAAAAGAAGACAATATGACCAAACCATCTGACAGCAAGGAAAACCCAGGTGATGAAGAAAATACACTTAATAAATTTCAAAACAATTCATCCATAACAACGCCCACCCAGCTTAAAACCATTGATACATCATCATTCGGGACAGCTAAGTCTAGCAAACCTTAACAAAGTGATTCACAAACTGTCCTCAATTCTTCAACTCCTGCAATAATTAACCATCCAGATGAAAAGACTTATCAAACACTTAACCTGAAAGTCAGCATAATTAATATTTCACAACAGTTACAGCAAACCGAAAATGATTCAGGTCTAAAATTTAAACCAAATTCTTATAACAATAAAAAAAACTTTTATCAAAAGAACAGGAAAAAGAAAACAACACTATTAAACTTCAAAACCCTCAAAAAAACCAACACAACAAATACCCAAAATACAAATAAGAAAATTAAAAGAAAATCAATTCGCTCAGATAAATCAAGCTCTGATGATGACAGCTTGCATCTGATACTTTACTCACCAACACCCTCTAACAAACAAATTTCAGATACATCCGGCACAAAGCTTCGCAAATCCATAGAAAGAAAGAGGAAAACCATGGATCCTACAACCATCAATACCATTGATCCATCTGATGAATCTCAGACAGATTACACTACTTCATCAGACACCGAAGACTTCATGGATGCATTTCCTCAACCAACAAATATATCACCAATCCATCCACAAGTTCAATCACAAGATTCTGATTGTCAAACAACATCGGACCTCATTAACATGCAGATGTCCCACATTGACTTGGTACACTTTGCTGAGGATGGTTTGGATTAATATATCATGTTCTGCAAAATTGCTGGCATTAACATTCGTGGCATCACCTCAATTGATAGAGTTCTAGCTATTAAAAACTGGCTCTAGATCTGCTCCCCTCATATACTTCTTATGGGTGAAACTAAATATCACCATAAGACTGATCATAAAATACTATCTCTTTTCTCAGCTCTTGGATTTACTAGATTTTCCATAGGCCATTCTGCTTCAGGTGGAGTCGGTATTCTTCTCAGCAAGTCAACACCACCAAACAGTTTTAGCATTCTACTCCTAGATGCCAATATTATTATCATAGAAATAGATTATTGGGGTTATCCGATAATCATAGCTTATATATATATATATATATATATATAAATATATATTATATATATATATATATACAGCCAAAGACACCTCAATATTTAAAAATAATCCATATCCTAAATGCCATCAACACTAACAGAACCTCCCCTACTATTCTTCTGGGAGACTTTAACACCACATACAATGACTTCAACAAGAGATTTTTGCATCTAATAAATCACAGATTAATGTGTGGAGAGGACTTCTTCCCTCCCAAAGCCTACTTTTTCTATACTAAAACTAAAAAGTCCCTGATTGATTTGGTTTACTACACCCCAGACCTCCATTTCAACCTTGATGCAGCCTTGGCCCCTGTTGCTTTCTCTGATTATATGGCTCTAATCTTACAACTTACACCTATTTCAATCCCTACACCTATTGATGGACCTGGTAAAACCATGTGCATGATCACCCAATCAAATATGACCAAAGCGATAGTGTCTGAGGCATACATCTTTTTCCAGAAAAAAAACATCCTTTCCCTTCCTGCTGAGGAGGGCTGGTTTTCCTTCATCGGAATACTTCAGTCCATATTAAATCACCACACCAGGAAAATCAAAGGACCTAATGGCCTTCTAAATGACCTAACAGACATTAATATACAACTTCAAGCATCACAGCAAAATTTCACAAATACAGAAAAAATTATCTTCCTTAAAAATCTCTACAAAATCAAGCAAAAGTCTCTTGCAGAATATATATCCATCAGAAGAGCCAAATGTTTCTTAGCACAACAACACTGCTGGACGAGAGACTACCTCAGATGGGCACTGGGGTACAATAAAAAACAAATCACTCCCTTATCCATTAATACTAATGGAACCAATCTCATTGGCTTTCCAATGATGCAGCATATCAGGAAACAATTCTGCCAATTAATGCAAAGAGCTCCCCCTATAAACAGCTGGTTGGATGCTGGTGACCCCAGAAAACATGGCATCACAGAAATCCAAATCAAAAAGAAGATAACATCTCTCCCTGATGGCGTTCATCCTGGCCTTCATGGCATCCCAAATTTCCTTCTCAAACACCTCAGTCAATTCACTGTGCCAATTATTAAAAAAAATGATTGATCACCTAGCCTCCGGCAACAGAAACATAACAGATCTTTACCCAGTGGCACTCATGCCTTTTATTAAAAAAGAAAAACCACTAAACAACATTAACAGTATCCGGCCAATTTCCATGACCCCATTACTTATTAAGATAATTGAGTCAGTCATTAAAGATCAAATCCAAACTCAAATTCTTAGCCATATCTCATCAAACCAATACAGAAAAAAGGGATCATCAACCTCACATGCCATGTCCAATGTAACTGCACTCTTCAATTACATCAGAATTCATCGTAATTCAAAACCTATTGCTGTCCAGCTGGATGTTGCGGCAGCATTTGATTCAGTCCAGATAAACATCCTCCTGGATATTCTGTTGGAATGCGACATTCCAGCCAGGATTGTACTGTTGGTCAGCAATCTGCTCAACAACAGAGAGATTTTTCTCTCTCTTGATGGCAAGATCACATCAGGCTTCAAGCTATACAAGTCGATCCCTCAAGGATCTCCACTCAGTGCCCTTTTCTTCACAGCATACATCAACCCTCTTCTGACAGATATAGAACAAAACCTCCCTGGAATATTCCTTCCCTCTCTCAATAAAAACTTCAATGTATTTGCATATATAGATGACATCATGGTTGTGCTTCCCACCATTAAATACCTTCCCCATCTCATGAACATCTTAAAACAGAAATACAGCAAAACTTGGCCTACAAATAAATTTTAATAAATCTTCCATTTGGAAGATAATGTCTGGTAAACAAATTAACTCTCCCTTTTCTACAAAACCCCAAAGATACCTAGGTTTCCCAATCTTCAAAACTTCAACTACAATGGCAAGAGAGATTCAAGATGCAATCCTACTTTCAAGTGAAGCCATCACCACTTCACTCTCTAGAGTATACCTTTCATTATATGGAAAGGTTGGCCTCCTCAACATGATCATAATGCCAAAAATTTCATATTATCTTCCATTCGTAAAAATGTCTAAACAGTTTCAAAATAAAATTAACCGATTATGCACCAAACTTCTCTGGAGAGGAAGAACAGTTGCTATTAGCTTGCGAGGTATCCAACGACCATGCAGGTTCAATGGACTGTCATTCTCCTCAATACAAGCAATCATTTTACAGAAAACTGACAACACTCTACATAATCTGACCCTCTCCTGCGGATACTCCAACATTATTAAAAAAATTACACCGACAGATCATCCTCCACCCTCTTTCAGTTCATGGATAGCATCCCTAATAGACCACCTACAACTCTATAACCCGATTATGCCCTTTAACCTTAACCAAAAAATCACCTTATGGGAAACATACAATATAATAAACTATAATCAACAACCCATTAAAACCAGCCTAAAAGTAACCAACCAAAGACTCATTACTCACTTCAAAAGATGGAGTCTGGAACCCAAATTCCTTGACTTCATCATTAAAATAAATCTTAATGCGCTTCCCATGAATTGGTTTCTTTATCATCAAAGAGGTTTTACCAGCATTGACCCTATATGTGGTCTGTGTGCTCATGAAGATGAAACCATAGACCATATTATACACCGGTGGCCAAGACTTAAAACACTGAAAGATATAATCATAACCAATTCCAACATAAGACCTGATATGATATTCTCACTTGAAAATGCCATTCATAATGGATTTTTTTCAATAATAAGGCTTTCTACCTTTATCCTTTATTCCATATGGATAGTGAGATGCAAAACTCTCATGGAATTACCCCCACGACAAATTATACCATTGTTTTATCAAACACTCAAAAAAATCAAGAAACGTGACCAGCTCCTTGCCTCCAATAAAGTCTTTGATGACACCTGGTCTTTAACTGCTCTGTCCTTTTCCTAATTATCAACTCCCACCTACCCAGCATTATAGAATAGACAATTCTAAAAGAAAATATTTATGTTTATATTAAAAATGCTAATACCATTAAACAAGTTCTTAGAATCTCTGCAATATAACTAACCACATAGGAGTATAACAATTGTGCTCTCATAACATAATCTAGCCAGATGACAAATAGAACATTATATAATCATATTATTGTACAACTTATTCATTTATTTATCCTTTATTAGTATGTAATCACTATTTATTGTTAATAAAAGTTTTGTTGAAATGAATAATATAATGTCTGTTTATTGATCAATATTAAATAGTTAGCAATATTATTTGAAAGAAGAGTCTTTAATTCTGGTAAAATCTTGGAACTACATTCAAACCCATGTCAGAGGCTATCTTTGTACTGTAAAAGATTGCTTGTAGATATATTAAAATGGATGATCAAAAAATTGATATAGAGAAAAATAAATTTTACATCTATATACCTGTGGGTAGGAAATTAAATAATATCTAGAGCAACATTAAGTTAAATAAAAGAATAAAATGGTAATTAAAAATTAATTAATAAGATATTATTAATATTTTGAATTTGAAAAATTGGTTTCTTAGTAAAAATAATAATTAAACTGCCACTCAAAAATGAGTATGGCCATTCCAATTCCAAGAAAATGAGAACAGAAAGGATAGAGAGGAGAGTGGAAAACAACTCTAGAAAGAGTTACGAAATGATTATATGAACCAATCTGTGAACTGCAAATACATTCATGTACAAAACATACTGGTCCATTTTTCCATTTGCTTGATATTTTATAATATTGTATTCTAATTTCTTCAATAGAAATTTTTTCTTTCTGAAATACCTCAATAGTATAACTACCTATAGCTCTCCAATGTATTCTGTTCTCAATGGAAACAAATGCAATTGTGAATCTTTTGAATGTCTTGGAAATAATCCTTATAATTGTAGATGAGATCTACCTCTCTCATAAATACCATGCTCATCATAAAACACCATTTTAGAAAGTCTTGCATCGTTTATTCATTTTACATGTTCAATCCAATGAAGTTTGTTCAGCCAATAGTGTAGTCTAGTCTATATTATCACATCTAGAAAATTGAAGAATGTATTGATTGGTTTTATGCTCTTGCTAGTCTCTTATTAATATTTTATGAAACATCCTTAAATGGAACTTTTATAATGCCTTTATATTGTATTGATAAAGTGGCCAATCCTCACTTTCATATAAATGACTTAGATACAGTAATAAATTCCACTGATATAACAGCAACACATTGGAGTCTGTGTTGAACCTCAATATCTAAGTCCATAATTTTACTTATAAAACTATTGAGGTATTTAAACTGATTTAATCTTAAATTGAGAATCGGGCTCTGAAGATGTTAAAAAAACATTGAGTAGAAAAATAACAAATAAATTGTGAATAATAAACATGGGTCAATTGGATTATGCGCTCTTTTTTCCCTGGCCTGTATTTGCATTCTTTAAATGTTGTTTTGTAGAAGACTTTTTATTATTATATTCATTTTAAAAGTCGGACTTATATATATATGTTTGCGTGTAGCTGTATTATATTTAAACTTAAATTACAATGTCAACACAAGGTTTCATTATATCTGTACAACATATTGGCAATAATAGTTAAATGACTAATTTACGTACAGTTTGTTTGTTTTTTTACATTTATTAATGCCAGAATTACTGTAATATAAATAAAGACAATAATATATATTTTAATAATTGTTATTTATTTCTAACATTGTCCTCTAATTTGCAGATATATATTAAATTTAATAAAAACACAATTTTAGAATTTCAAAGACGTTTACTGCATTATTAAATACATAAAAAATGAATTAAGTTTAAATGTCAAAATTAATTAGTTAATAAAGATCACTTTATCCCCCCCCCCCCTAGAAATTGTTATTGAATAAAATTCATTAACTTAATTAACACAAAAGCAATTAAAAATGAGTTATAAAGAGAATATATCAAAGCATGAAACGAAAGAAGCTTTTAATCAACGCTAATTATAAAATATGAATAAGTACCGCGAAGGAAAAAAAAAGAAAAATTAATGGCATTATAATTACACCCATTTATAATTGGTATTTAACATTAGTACTGCATAAATTGTCAATATACTCAGAGCACACTACAAGCAAAGTAAAGCTTTGGGTAATTACGTGACGCGTCGTAGATTACAACCTCTAGAGCTTATAAGAATTCTTGAGTTTATAAATATTTTTGGATTGAAGCATCACAAATAGCAGATAAACATTTCAAATAGTAAAAAATAGATAATAAACTATAATAACGTTATTTATGACATCAAAAAAAGAAGCATGTATATATATCAAATGGTTAACTGTTCAGAAAATTGTGACGTTTGAGCATCCTAATGACAGATGTGCCATTTAATACTTTAATTCAATTTCATATAAAGATGAAGGGTGAAGAAATAACATTGTTTTTTGAATATAGTATGTTAAAAGAAGAATATGATGAATTTAATAGAAAATGAGAGATGCATAAAAATAAGAGAATTGAAGAAAATATTTATTGCTAAAGCAAACACACATTTCACACACAAACAAACTTTAAATGATTTTTTTTTTGTCATTGTTTACAAAATGTAATTATGCACTTAATTATATGCACTATAATTTCACCTCAAAACTTTTCTTTATTATTTTTATAAGAAAATGTGCATGAATATGTTAGGATATTGCAAACTCTTATTGTAGAGAGGATATGTAAGTAGAAAGTTTATAAGCCTAAGAATTTGATCAATAATGAGGCATTGTTAACTAGATTTCAAATAAAAGTTTTATGCAGTAAATTATTGTATGAGTGCAGTTTAAAAATGTCCTGCCTTAAAAAATCTATCAAAATCATTCAATGCCTTGCAGATTACTCATTTTAAGTGTTAAAAAGAGTTATACTGTTAATAATAGTAATTAATGAATGCTTAAAAGATGTTAGTGATAGTCATAAAGTTAAATATATCATTTTTCATAAATACAAGTACATAGAATGTGTAAACATTGTTTGATGAGGATTCTTCTAAATTAAGGTTTAAAATTAATCCAAAAAAAAAAAAAAAAGGGAAGTGTAATTAAACAAGGAAAGACTTTAAATATTATTAATAAGGACAGTTATCCAAATAAAAAAAAAGCATTAGTGTTAGATTCATTGTATATTCTAACATACTATATCACATGACTTTCTCATCGTATTCATACATTTCCAAAAGCAATTATCATCAACTTGCCTTTGTTAATAAAGACTAAGATGTAAAGCTGTAACTATTGCACTTATGTATCTAGTACAGGTTTTGAATTCAAAGCAGGTCATTTGCAAAGTTATATAGACCTAATACAAGGTCAGTATTTTAGCGACATTAGTTTTACAACTGCAAAACTCTTTCTAAAATTTTTAGAAACTAACTTAGTCTCAGATCTATATAACTAAGCAAGGGAGTTTAATTTGATTCAAATTCTTTAATTTTTTTATTTGTATTTAGGATATTAACTTGAAATTTATAAAAGAGCAAAAAGTGAAGCTAGATGCAGATGTGTAAGTGAAATAGTTCCAGTGAATTTTCACTGACAAAGATAAAAGCCAGTAATTAGTATGGAAAAAGAACTTATTACAATATATCATCTCATGTTCATTGGTTTCCCAATCTTACAGTCAATGATTCTAGAAGAGAATGTACATAAATCCAGGCATAACAATGAAAGATGAATGATGTTAAATGTTAGTTTTTACGATGGTATCTGAATCTATTTATCAATGCTTATACTCCAATGATGAATTGAGGAAATACAAAGAAATCATTTTAGTAATTGTTGGATAATGTTACTACACAAATATTAAAAAATAAAAATAATATCATGCACAGTTTATGTTATAGATAAATGTCAGAATATAAAAGAATTTAATGTTATATAAATATTTGCTGATAGATTGTTTTCTCAATCATAGATTAGTTTCTTACAAGATTGAAATCATAGCATTATTAAAATGGAGTTCTATTTCAAATATATTGATAGGAAATTTGATGTTCTTTTTCTAAATTCATTTTTTACTCATGCTATTTAATCAGTTATTAAATTATAAAATTGTTAATTTATAATTGAAAGTTGTTATATAAATGAGTCATAAATCTTTTTCAAGCAATGTGTAGTGGATATAAGTAAGTCTGATCCCAAATTAACTAAAGAAAATATGATATATTACTTTACAATGACTGTATTATTAGTGACCTAATTAACAGAAAATGTGTCAAAATTTCTCCTTAGTTAAACACATGTAAATCTATCAAACAATACCATAATCAGTGGTCAATTTACCTTTACATGATAAACTATTATGAACACATATAAGGAGGCAGTATTTTTAATAATAATAATAATATAATTTAATATAAATTTATGTTATTGACACATTCCCAATTTCGGTATGGTTAAAGCCATTTTTCTATCCCTAAAAATGAAACGTCTATGCAACCTCATGAATTCCTGGTAAACTTTTAAAATATGATAATAATGTGTTGGAATTACAAGTATTCATATCTTTTAAGAATATATTTATCCATAAATTTATATAATAATTACATTTTGAAAGGCATCTTGGGGGTCATTTATTTTTTATTGTATCTTTATATGAATTTAAAAAAAAATATGTGGTAGTATTGAGGTTATTTAATATATTTATAAAAAATTGTATAATCTAAGAAACATAATAATTATTATAAAATAATGAATAAATTTCTAAAATTATTATTATTTTTGATTAACTTAACTAAGTGTTTCAATTATCTAGAGAGCTATTTCAAAATCTGGAAGAAGACTATTAAACAGAATGAATAGGTAAAATCATCCAATTACTAATAAAAATATTTTTAAAAAGATAACAGAGAACATTTTTTTTAGAAATTTGTTATAGAATATCATAGATATTCAGCTGTAAAATGTTTGCTGCTACAAAAATGGAGATGATCGTAAATTTAAAGGAGATTCTACGATTTCTCTTTGAGGCTTTAAATCAACTATGCAGGACTAATTCCTAATATCCACATTATATGCTCTCATCATTGCAGCTGTTATTACAATAGAATTATTCATGTAATAAATGGGCATGAATGAGTTGCTGATCAATCCTCATCAGCTAGCATAGGGATATTATTGGTCTTCTGTCTCTGAGTTTATTTCTTCTCAGTTGCCTGATAGTTCATAACTAAAATTCTGTTGATATTTCTCGAAGGTAGACTGAATGTGTGTGAATGATCTTTTTTTAAAATACATATTTACAATCATGACAGACAAGTCATCACCAGCCAAGGCAAAAATGATGGTCAAAGACAAAGAGCCCTAAGAATTTTCTAGAATGCACACCAGTCTGCCATTAGATATGACCTTTTATTTAGGAATCTACAACTGCAACTCACGTTGAACTAAAGAAAGATTGAATGAATTAGAACAATAACTGACTCATAGTAAATGAGAAATTTTTGCATTTTGTGAAGTGAAAACAAAAAAAAGATGATTGAGTTAAAATATGGATATATACTTTATTATAAAGACACAAATATTGGAAGCATAAGTAGAATAGGATTTTATAAATAAAAATTGGAAAAACAATATTGTTAAAATTGATGGTATCATTAGACAGTGTGGAAAAATATTATAAAAAAAATAAAAGATTTTAAATGGATGTACAAATAAATCAAAGTTAAAAATGCTGTGGGTAAATGTGATTATTGTGACAAATTGAAAGAAAACACAAACTTGTGGCATTCACGGAAAAGCCTGCATATGAATTCTTTCTTTAAGAATACTGCTAAAGGAAAATAGACATAGAAGCATCCAAATGAAGGTGTAGGACAGTTGGATGATAGTTTTATTAACAGAAACTATTTATTTCAAAATTGTAACATTCTTAATAAAGTAACATTTGGTTAATGAGATGTAAGACATTGTGTTATTGCAAAAGTAAAAAAATGAAAACTATTAAGAAATATAGTCTTAATTTCTGATATACCTAATCTGCAACAATACTCCAATGAATTTAAATTAAAACTTGCAAAACTAACTTTGAAGATGGCTCAGATTTGATATAACTCAGTAAGAATATATCCAGTACTTTATTAAGAATCCCCCCCAAATAAGTAACTAGTTCAAAAAAGCAGTAATTTATTAGTAAATTTTCTATTAAGACAATGCATTGCATAAGGGAAAAACAATTTTTAAAAATGATACATTAAAAAGAATGAATTTTAGAGTTCATAAAAAGGTACAAATAAAATTTAATAATAAATATACAATAATAATATTGTAATTATAAATTTATTAAATGCACATTGATTACATAAGTAATATTTACTGAGGCTATATCCTCGATAATATGCATATAAAATGCGATAGTAGAGACCTCTACAGGTGTTTTAACCACAAGCTTACACTTTTCTTCCATAGCATAAGCTTGTGGTTAAAACACCTGTAGAGGTCTCTACTATCACATTTTATACGCATATTATCGAGGTTATAGCCTCAGTAAATAATAATATTGTGAATTGTCAAGAAAAGCTATAGAAGAGAATAAAAATATAAAAATTATAAAACATCTTGACAATGGAAAAAAACTTCTGCAATAAGAAGAAAAAATAGAAATATTATTTAAAAATATAGATGATACCATGAAAGTTGTGTAAGAGTTCTATAAAGAATTATAAAATAATAAAGAACAATAAAACAAAGTATCCTTCACAGTTATTACATTTTCTGAATTAGCAGCTTTTTAAATGAAGACTGAAACATGCAATCAATTTATAAAGAAAGAAAAACTCCAGAAAATGATGAAATTAAAATTGATGTCATAAAAGAATCAGATAAAGGAATAGAAAAATTGTTGGTAAAGTTGTACCCAAAGATCTAAATGATAAATATATATGAAACAATTAGAAAAATATAATAATATTATTGATATTTTAAGAAAAGTAATAGAATAAAAAGATATTAAAAATTATGGGATATCAGTGTTTTATCCATTCTATTTAAAATATTTGCCAAGATAATTACAATTAATCTATGGCAAACTTTAGATTCTAACCAATAAAAAGAACAAGCTGGATTTAAAAGTTGTTTTAATATGGTAAATGACATCCATATATAGAGGGAAAATAAAGAGAAATGATCAAAGAATGTGAATTGTCATCATGCCTTGGATTTACAGATTATGAAACAATATTTAATTTTATAAGCATTTCTACAGTGATTAATACATTGAATAATCAAGATATAGACCACAGACATATTAAGAAGAATATTTATCAACTGAATTATAGTGATAATATTAAATTGTGATATATTGTTAAGAAAATATGAGAGAGTGATTCCATGTCTCTAAAAATTTTTGCAGAAGTAAGCAGAAGTGGGCATTGAAGTGAATGGAGATTATTCAAGTGATCTAGGTTTTGAAGATGTGATTGTTTTTGTAAATAATGCTTTAGAGCTTTGGAAAATGTTGCAAAGGTTATTAAATGAAAATAAGAAAGTACGAGTAAAAATAAGTGCTAAAATGATAGCGGTTCGGTGAATTTTTTCTGAAAATAATGATAATCACAATTCAAAAAGCTTACCAACTACAAATATTTTAGATTATGAATATATATGAAAAATATGATGAATGAAGTTAATGACAGAATTACATGCATATGGAATGCTTTTTTGTAAAAATAATTTAAAAAAAAATATGCCCATATATTTGAAAATGAAAATTTTTTAATAGATAAGTTTTGCCAGATTGTACTTATGAATATCAGAATTCAATACATAATCAGAAGGAAAATACAGACACTTTAGATCACTCACAGAATTGTGGGAGATGTATAACAGGTTTAACAAACAGTTTTATCTAATTAAAGAATTTAAATGTTGTTAAGCTGGACATATTGTTAGAAGAGATGTTAACATATGTATGGTCTGAAATACCTAGAAAGATAGCATGGGTGAGATTGATGGACAGAGTAAGAAATTTTTCTGAAGTGTTGTTGGAAAAAAGAGGATAGAGATCAGAAAATCTGGATTAAATTTGGAAAAATCTTCATACTGCAGAGTATTGATAACGATTAAAAATGATCATAATGATGATCATACTTATCAACTACAGAAAATATATCTTCATAAATTTTATTGAATAGATGGTTTTTTGATATACATGAGTCATTCCTAGAGACTCAGTATAGTTTTATAGATTAAGAAGTGCTACAGACATATTGAATATACATTGCTTTTATTAATTTGATTAATGTATTTAACTCACTTATAAAAGTGTTTTGTGGTTATGTTTGAATTAGTTACTTCCCAAAGTTTATTCATATTATAAAGTATCAACATGATATATTACATGAAAGATTTATTATTGGTGGTAAAAAAATTGAGATGCTAAAAACACTGGTGCTACACGACTAGATCTAATTTTTTAGCACTTAGATGATAAAGAGTTTTTGATGGTAAAATTTTTAATTTGAACTAATTAAAAGAAACAAAAAGAAAAACGTAAGTTTTTTTTACTTCACAGTTTGTTTGTGATATTTTTTCTAATTAAGATGATAATCCAGAAAACAATTATATTTTAAATATAATTTATAAAAAAAAAAGGTATTACTAATTAATATTCAAATCAATTGTAAAAATCTTTCAATAATATTTGTATTGGATGTTTTCTAATTTGAAAGTGTGGAGAACTTAAATATCTTGCTTCCTTTTTAAGTAGAAAGGGGATTATGGTTATTGTGATGCTGTTCGATTAAAATTGGTCTTTTATTACAATTATTAAACTCCATCTAAATTAGTCACAGATAGGACTTGACTAATATATTGCATGGAAATGAAATATTGAGTTTCTATTGATATTACATAAGGGTAATAGAAAAAAAATATTTAAAGATTTTCATTCTATAATACTCTGAAAGTACAATGCCATGATCTTATAACTAACAAGTGTAATATTCAGCTTTCTCACTGTGATAATATTGAATGCAGAAATATAAGAATATATCTAACAGCTACAAATACTTTGGTCAGATTATTAATACAGACAGAAACATAGTGGATGTAATTAATCATAGAATTAAACTTGGTTGGAGTGCTTTTGGTAGAAATGACTTGATACTAAAAGAAAATATACCTATGTTTGAAAAGGAAGGTTTTTAATGAATGTGTTTTACCAGTTCTTACTTATAGATCTGAGACTTGGACACTTAATAGAAAAGCAATACAGAGACTTCAGACCCTCAAAGAAGTATGGAGAGACGCATATTAGAAGTAATAAGAAGAGATCGAAAACACAATATATGGGTAAGAGAACAAACAGGTATTACTGACCTCATTGAAAAAAATAAAAGACTGAAGTGGAGTTGGGCTGGACATATTTCTAGAAGAGATGATAATAGATGGACAATTGAAATAAATAAACTGGATTCCAAGAGATTGTAAAAGACCCAGAAAGTGACCACTTGTGAGATGGATGGATGAAAGAAGAAAGTGTGCAGGGATTATATGGAGAAGAGAAGCTAAAGATCAGAGAAGATGGCTTGAACTTGGAGAGACCTTCATCCTGCAGTGGATTAATAATGGTTGATGATGATAATGATACCCATTCTAAGAGAATACAGAACAATAAACTAAATCAAAAAATATGATGAAAAGTTAATTACAATATTCCTATATGTCATTATAATTTGACTTACAAATATCAAATTTTTTGCCCTCATAACTTTGACAGCAATTACTTCAGATAAACATACTAATGATTGTATTAATCATTGACTAAATTGGAGATTTTTTTTTTTCAAAATATAGCTTTAACTCCAGTTAAAGATAATATATATAAGAAGCTGATTTTAATCTTTATTATAAAGATCATCTTTAAAAATATTTTAAAAAATACTATATTGATTGCTTTCATTGGATAGATAAAGCTGAGAATACTTAAGTTAGGCAAGATGATTGAAGTATTTTTGTAAAGAAAAGTTTGATATAAAATTATTTTTTTAAAAATAATATAATATAGAATGCGACTACATAACAGCAATAATTATATATATATATATAATAACAAAAGCAAATATTTTATGCTTTTGAATGTTATCGTAAACTATTTTAAAGCTTCAATTTACTTTACATGCATAATGAATCTATTATTTTTTAAAAATATAAAGTTGATTAATAAAAATAATGGTGAGGGGTATAATCCAAATTTACAAATATAAAACAAAACTATTATTTTTGTTCTAATTAATTTCATGTAAAAATAATAGATATTACTGTGTATGCAATGAAGCTTTAAAATTGTTTATGATCACATTGATAAGGGCATAAATTGATTGTCAAAAAACTTTTTGTATTATTGCTATAATAAATACATAGAATTATTGCTATTAAATAATGCTATTATATATTATTTACTTAGAAATTTATGTGAAATAATAGTGTAACGGATTAAAATATCAAAAAAATAAAGGGAGAGAAAATAAAAAGCCAGTGTCAATTTATACTGACAAATGTGATTATTTATAGATTGCTTTATACAGTCAATGTGGAAAAGAAGATCAAATGTAAATGCTATTAAACAAAATAATACAGTCTAAAATTATATCTGAAAAAGTTGAGTTGATATGTAATACAATTTTGATAAAGCATATATATGAAAAATTCTCAGTGACAAAAGTTGTTATTTATGCAAGAATTTTAATTTTTGTTATTGATATCACAGAAGCAATTGGTATCAAAGTTTATTTACTTTTCAAAAATAATCAACTATATGTAGGTAAATATGTAAAATTATCCAGAAAATATTAGATAATCTAGAAAGTATTTTTTTTATTTTTATGTACAATTGAGTTTAAACAAGAAATGTAATATCTTATTTACTAATTATTAATAGACATAAAAATGAAATCTTTTTGAAAATGGGTTCTTATAAATCACTGGATAGCAAAGCTATAAGCAAACAGATACAAATTAGGGGAATAAGTAAAGTGTAATCAAAATCCTACATTTATATTTGAACATGCAGAATAGTCGTTTTTAAAACAGACAAAACTCACTATACATATTGCCACACACTGCAAGCTAGAGTAATCAATGGATACCAAAAGGCTTGTGCATAAGATTCCCATCTAGTGCCTACTCTTCATCAGTGCGGAGCCTTGGATCTGAGAGTAATGCACCTAGATCTCAGGATCTAATGCAACCTTCCAGCAGCCACTTTTTATCTCCACTTAACTACAAAACTATGAGTCTTAAATTGAAAACACCTTAATATTTTCAATCCAAGCCCATTAGCTTATATAGTCATATAGGTCTGAACTCAGTTTAGTACCTATACATTTTGATGCCTTGGGTTTTTTAATAACCATAGACATTACTATCCTATTAGGAAGGATTGGTTTTAAGCCAATAAACATCACATGATCACCATTACTCTAGCTTGCAGTGTGTGTGAATATGTATAGTGAGTTTTGCCTCTTTTAATAACAGTTATAAGCAAGCATAAGAAATGGTGATCATGTTATGTTTATTGGCTTAAAATCAATCCTGCCAAAGACACCAAAATGTATAGGTACTGAACTGAGTTCAGACCTATATGATTATATAATCTAATGAGCTTGGATTGAATATATTAAGCTGTATTCAATTTTAGTCTCATAGTTTTGTAGTTAAGTAAAGATAAAAGGTGGATGCATGAGGGATGCATTAGATCTTAAAATCTAGGTGCAGTGCTCTCAGATACAAGGCTCCTCACTGACAAAGGTCATAAGCCAGAAACTAGTCTGGAAATATTGAATAATAAGTACTAGATGGGGGTTTTATGCACATGCTTTCTGGTATCCATTAATTACTCTAGCTTGCAGTGTGTGACAATATGTATAGTGAGTTTTGCATGTTTTAATAAGTTATAAGCGAGCATAAGAAATGGTGATCATGTGATGTTTATTGGTTTAATAGTCATTTTTATTATGAAAATAAACTCTTAGATTTTACATAATAATAATCATCATCATTATCATAACAACAACAACAACAATAATAATATTCTATTAATAGCTTTCATTTGCTTCTGAAGAAAAGATTAGATATATTTCAGTTAAACAATAATTAGCTAAGCAATGCTTTTAACCTAGAAGGTCATATTTATAGCTGTCAAACTTATCAGCTGAGCACTACAAATATAAACCTTCTAGATTGAAAGTATTGCTCAACTAGTTATTGTTTAATGAATAATCTACTTCACCAATTGATTGTAATACTTATAATATGCTTTAAACATATATAGGTGAAGTTAATAAAAATTTTCATAAATAACAAAGTTTAGCTTAGCACTTTCAGAGTATATTTACTCCATATTCATAGCCACCATTATGTGTTAAATATAATGAATGTAAAATTATGCAAGTCATTATCATGTCTATGTTCTAGATATTGTAAAGCAGGCATCCATTTGATGGATGGTATTTGGATCATTTGCAATGAAATACACTTCTTTTATTTTTCTTTTGATGTCATTTCTTTCTTTGCAAACAATTTCAGCACTAGAATGTTCAAATTTATGATTAAATGCTTTTTGATGTTCTGCAAATATTGAATTACCTTCCTTTTTGTTTACCACTCTATTGTACATATATAAATGTTGAGCTACTCTATTGTCTACTGTGGCAAGTTTCATCATAATATGTTGCCTTGCAGCCAGTTTGAGAGCAGGTAATCTTATATACAACTTGGGGGGGCTTGGTCTGGATCTACTTTCTTCTTTATGTTGTTGATCATTCTATTTGTGTTTGGTGGAGTTCTGAAGCTTATTTTAAATTCCTTAGATAAGTTTTTGACTAAATGTTTGGCCACTTTGGGAATATAAGGTAATCTTAAATGTGGTTTGTCTTTTGTCAGAAGTGAATGAACACTAAATAAAATTACATAGCCAATGAAAAGAAATAAATCTTTATAAAGTAACAGTAATAATAATAATTCAACTCGATTCTTTCATTTAAATGCAAAGCTAATTATAGATTACACTTAACAACAGCAGCAACAATAATAATTAATAATAATAATAATAATGATGATGATGATGATGATGATAATGATGATCATGATGATGATGATGATGATGATGATGATAATAATAATAATAATAATAATAATAATAATAATAATAATAATAATAATAATAATAATAATAATAATAATAATAATAATAATAATAATAATAATAATAATAATAATAATAATAATAATAATAATAATAATAATAATAATAATAATAATAATAATAATAATAATAATAATAATAATAATAATAATAATAATAATAATAATAATAATAATAATAATAATAATAATAATAATAATAATAATAATAATAATAAAGCAACCATATTTTATATAAATATTTTTTGATCACATTAATCATTTTGATAATAATAGAATTCTGGTCTTTAAATTTACCCATCCCTTTAAAATCTATGACACTTACCCATCCCTTTAAAATCTGTGACATTTCTAATTGGGGGGGGGGGTATTATTGGCATGATCTCATCTATATTTATGACTTTGGTTTATAAGATATTTATTTTAAATCTATATCTTTTCTTTCATCTGATAATATTTTCATGATGTTTATTAATCTTCTTCTCATCAGCATCCAGTAATAATTGTTACCCACAAATCTCTAATTATGGGTGCACCTCCCATCTACTGCTATCTCATTTGTTTTTATAAAATATATAATTTTGGAATTATATACATATGTAATTAATAATGGACGTTTAATAAAATTTATAAATACATATGTAATGTAATTTGAAAAGTTTTTCTTCTTTTTTTCTGTTAGTTGCAATGTGTGTATATATATAAATCTTATTGAACATTTGAAAAAGAAAAGATTGTTCCATATTGAAATCTTTAAAACTTTCTGAGAATGCTTTTGACTACTAAGACCAAAATCATAGCACTCAAAACCTGTAGGGTGCATTGTGAAATTTAAATAAGATGAAAATTATTTAAGTAACTAATTTAAATATTTCACTTTTTGGACAATGGAACACTGTTTTTTATTTGTGTGTGATTATTTGAAATAAATCACACCATTATTTTAAATTTTCTGTCACCATGTTCACAACATACGTGTACCTTAACTGGGTCAAAAATATGGTTTATTTCAGCTCATGTTTGAGAAAAACTAACTTGTGCTTGATGTTATTTATTGCGCATTTGTATAGGTATTTATGTTGTTCAACTCTACCCACAATGTTTGCATAAGACTCCCCATAGTAAACAACATTATAAAAACAATTTTTGCATTTGATTTTATATACTATTTGGGAGAGCAGGGGGTTAATCCAGGGACATTCTATCCCTTGTATTGTTTAGCAATCTGTTTAAATTAGGTGAGGTTTTCAAACTAATATTGTATGAGTTAAAACAGATATTTTTCACTTTTTATAAAAGCCAAAGAATGTTGAACAGATTTATGCAAGGTTTCTTGGTTGCCTGTGAAGGTAGCAGTTTTATTTTCTTATTACATTTTTTCACAGTATTAATTAAGGTATTATGGTTGTATCATCGATATTAGCTTTTCGATCTGCCTCATATTTGTACAGATTTAGGTTTCTGTTTAAGAAAATTTTAATGCTAGCTAATTTATGCATAGTTAGCATGCAAAATTTAAGATGAATTGCTCTCTGGAATTTCTAAAGGCTTAATGACCATCGTGCAATTTAAATTATTGCTTTGCTGAATCTACAGATCCAGAAACTTCAGTCATTTTGAGGCATCTTCATATTCAGTGGTCCATTGTAGAGATGAAAATTGCACTAAATCATGGTATATATCTGTAATGAATTTCTCAGAAGCATAAATTAACATGTCACCAACATATTATGTATAAATTAAATTAGCTTTCATGGTACTTAGGGATAACTATCTCTTTGAATTTGCATAAAGTAATGCTATAAATAATACTTCTTATGAGCTTCTATCTTATCTGTTGTTAGATAAAGATTCAATGTCTTTGTCTATCCATTTTAGGCCTCCACTATAAACTCACTCTTATTAGGATTACAATTTTTTTGCAGTATTTTCTGAATAATATTTATTGATTGGATATGAGAAATGGACCCATGTAGCTTTTTAATATCTAAGGATGTGAGCTTATAGTTTTGGTTAATTTTATGTATGTTAATGTGTCAGACAAATTCTTGGGAGGACATAATTGTTTATATTCTAAAGCCATTCTGCAATAGTTTTAGGAGTTTTATAGTAATATGCCTGTCAAAATCGATCATTGGGTGCAGGGGACAATTAACTTTGTGTAATTTAATATTTCTGAAGATTCATGATGGAATAGCTGCAATTGCATACATTTTTAAATATTCCAATCTATTAAAAGTTTTATTGAAATATCTTCTTGGTATTGACATGATAAACTTATCTTTCATACTCTTTATATTATATGTCGACTTTTAAACTTTAATCTGTGGATTTGACTGGTGCTTTTTGGAAGTAGTCATTGCTATTTAATAGGACCAGATATTTCTTTTTGTTATTTGAAACAGATAATATTATTGCTATATAACTATTTTTTTGTTTTATCTGTATTCTTGGAACATTTATTATTATTTTAATTTATTTGGTGTAGAATGTAGCATTTGTGCAATTTGTTTAATAATTGTTTCTCTCTTAGGCATATTCGTATATTTTGTCTCAATATCTGCAATTACTTTCAGGTGTAGATTTGTCTAAACATCTCTGATGAACTTTGTTCCATATTCAAGAATAGTCTTAATTATGGAAGGTAATCCAAGAGATTGAACAGACTTTCTTTTGTTTCAGGCTCTATTTTTTTACCTTGTTTTTCAGTAAGAAATCTTAAATTTTTGTTGTACTTAAGTGGCAATTTTTTCATTGTCTCTGCACATTTTGTTTCAATGACATCCTACAACCTTGAATTATCATCATTAGTAACTGCATTTTTAACAGGCAAATTGTTTTTTCATATTAGTGAAGTGAGTATTTTATGTGAATATTATAGCAGTTAGGGAAAACCTTGTATTCTAAACATGAATCTAAGAAAGCTATTCTTTTTTGCTTTCCTGCAATTGTTTTACACAATTTAAACATTTTCTTATATGGTAGTTGGTTATCTATGTAGTACTGAAATCTGAAAGGTTTTTTCTTTTCTTCTACTGGTTGTAATGTATAATTATTTTGAACATTTGAAATAGAAAAGATTATTCCATATTGAGATCTTAGAACATGCCAAGCATGCTTTTGACCATTATGGTCAGAACCATAGCATTCAAAACCCACAGCTACATTGTGAAGTTTAAACAACATGGAAATTATGCAAATAAATAAATATTCTACTTTTTGGACAATGGAATTCTGTTTACTTTTTTGTTGATAGCATAGTAGTTATCAGAAAATTAGCCATGGTTCTTCTTATTACTGTAATTTATACATAATACAGTAATTAAGAATATTCCATTATTCAGTAATATGATACTGATGAAGATATCTAATAGCAATTTTATTATTTGATAGCTATTAACATTTAAAAAAACATATTATATATTTCTAAAGAAGAAACATCAAGTTTTTGTAGATATGATTAAAATAAGATCTACATTTTAAAGCCTCCCACAATATAATATTAGAGTGTATTTAGCTACCATCTACTTAATAATCAAATCTGTTATATTATTCATTAAATAATTATTAGTGACATGTTTCTTTTGGCTGTTACATTGAATTCACTCTGTATTTCTATTAATGTCACCAGGGGTAGCTAAGTCCTTCCTATTATTAATTTTTTAGAGTGTTATTTATTCATACCTTGAGGGAGAGTTGTTAGCTTTATTAATTACATATATATTAAACTTTACTATTTTAATGTTTACAATTATCAACTTCTGATCAGTTATTTAAACTGTCATTAGGAGTGAGATTTAATCGACATTGTTCTATAATTAAACATTTAATAATTTTATGCCATGTTTTTATCTGACTGACATATTGAGTTCACTCTATATTTCCACTAATATTGGTAGAGATAATCTTATAATATTAGAAGTTTAAAGAATAGATAGATCCATTTAATTTTTATCCTGTTATCACAATACTAATTATCCATAGCCTGAGAACAGAGTGGTTTACTCCATTAACCATTTTGTATATAAATAATGGTAAATTTAATGATGTAATTAATAATTTGTGCTTTCTTTTAAAATATTTTTTTAAAAAATATATTTTATTTATTATTTAAATTTTTAAACTATTAATAATGCAATGTTTTCAAATTTTATAATCTGTCATGTAGAATATCAATTTTCATAGTATACTTTTTTTTTTACATATATAAAAACAGAATGTAACATCTAATTAATATTTATGATTCTAAATAGTGATTGTATTTTTTAAAAAAATATTATAATTTGAAATTTGAATATCTAAAAATAATACACTTATTTTTTGAATAGTTAAAAAAATTGTCTACAATCATTAAAAGACTATTTACTAGTATATATAAATATTTAAATTTACTCGTGTATGGAATTAATTACCTTTGTAACATCTTCAAAAAAGAAGTCTAATGAAGTCTGATTGGCCATCATTACAACAGGTGCACTAGCTGCAATTGCCCCATCAATTATATTGGGATATTTTATTCGCATGTATGCACTTAAAATTCCACCATAACTAAATAAATAAAAAAAAAAACATGTTGCAACTTAATAATTATGTGCATAGGATTTAAACATTATGTAAATTTTAAAAGAAAAATAATATTGATAAAAAGGTCACAATTTGATAAAAGTATATGTGTGTGTAGCAATGTTTGACATAGCAGTTCTTTTCAATTGATCAAAGTGTTTATTATTTACATTCTCAGTTTCACATTTTTTAGGTGAGAATCAAACCCAGAATTTTTGGGCTTTGAGTTCATTACTTTCTTCATTCTATATGTGATGTAATGAAAAAATGACAAGGTTTCAGTGCCTTCTATTATCTCATTGTTTAATTAAGATATAAAATGTAATTGTGAAATACAACTATATAGTTTCAGAGAAACCTCTTTCATCAGCTGCTCTATGACTCAATATCACTAACTACAAATCAGAATAGAGAAAAATCATATTTATATTACCTTTAAATTGAAATCAAGTAACTGCAATTTTCAATTGCTATGTATAATCTAATAGCAAAATGTCAATAAATTATGAAAATACAAAATGATATCAATCTATGATTGTTTATAGTTATATTACCTTTGATTATGTATTGTGTAATACATGATTAATAATCATTAGTATTACATTAGTAATAGATTTATAATGGCTTTATTTAAAGTGTTCAAACATTTCTTTATAAAAACAATGATGACCAAACTACAAAACATTACAATTACTTTTAAAACAAAAGACAAATAAATAAATAAACAGATTTGTGTGTTAAGCTATTTTAAGATATTTTGCTGGAATTACAAAATATTATATTTGATACAATTTAATAGTTTTCTTACTTTTAAAAATATATTTATAGAATAAAAGAATATTACTAAAGTTAAAATGATATTTTAAAAACACATTCTAGAGTAGGAGTTTCTAGACTAATATACATCTCTAAATTAGAGCTTAAAGAATAAAGGTAACAAATACCTGAGAAAATATCAGATAAAGCAAGAGCTTAATCTATATATTTAACTTGAAAATAAAAAAGAGATTGATGCTTAAAGTAGGATTAAATACAAAAAAAAAAACACCATAAAAAACAGAATATATGGAGAATAAAAGATGTGACTGTAATATTTGGGAAAGATGCTTCCTGTGTGTTATTGACAGAATTGTTATAAAATGTTATGAAAAATCATGTTATAGTGATAATAATAAGTCTGCACTTCTGAAATTCAATGCAATAAAATGGAAATAATTTATTATTTCTTCATCATGGCTACAAAAACAATATATAACATCAATACATTGACAGGTTTCTTCTAACTGGCAAAAAGGCATTGATGGGAAGAATCTCAAGATTAATTTTTATCAGAAAATTCAAATATCTTGTGTTGATTGTTGAGATGAAATACTAAATTACAAGCATCATATACAATATTAAAATATATGCTAATATGCATGCCAGTATTTAATTTTAATAAAATATGTTAATATATATGCCTATTTTAAGGTATTGGAAATAAATTTATGATGTGAATGGAGAAAGATGTCTGAGGGACAGATTATAAAAATATTAGATTCTGGAAATAGTTCTGTAATCAATTTTTGCAGATGAATATGCAAACAGCATATAGTGAAGACCCATTGAATTTAGAAAGGACATTACATTTTTTGATTATTTATTTATAATAAGCTATAAATTAACTATAATAGGTGTGTATATTTCATTTTTTTCATTTTTAAAATAAATGAAATCTGCTTTGCATAAATAGGATTCAAACATACTCTGTTTATGGTTTATAATATTGTGGTTTGTCACATATACTTAATTCTAATATTACATGTTGTAAAGATGATTACACTTCTTCACATGATTAATAAAGTAAATAGTTAGCAAAGATTCTGTTTAACAAATATGATTTCAGATCAATTTAAGTTGGACTGTAAAAATATTTTTATAAATTGGATGTTCAGTTGAAAAATGATTTTTTTTCTGTTCAGTTAGATTAAAGTGTTACAATTTATATAATTAAATTTAATATAGATGGCACTTGAATTGTCCATTTTTCTGCTATTTAATTTTAATATTACTTATATATATGTACTTATACATAATCCATTGTTATTATATGAAATGTAGTTAGAGAGGGTGTTGCTTGTTGCGTTTTTACACCCCCTTCCCCCAACATTTATCAATAAACATAAATAAACCTTTTGCACACATGTACACTTTAAAACATATACACATACTTGCAAATAATTTCTCTAATATTCACTGATAGTAAACAGTGAAAAGAAGATAGTATTTACCAGTCTTGCTAATTTCTGGATGGTAAAATTTTCAGTGGGTTTTCATCCTTATGATAAGCTAAGGAAATGTCCATTGATTGAAAAAAAAGTTTTTTGCAAATATTTTTCTTTGGATTGCATTAGAACTACAGTTTGCAGACATGTATGCTATCTTTGCATCACAAATATATATATATATATTGTAACGATATATAAATATGCCATTATATTATTTTAAAATAAAACTTAAGTTCGCAAATAAAAATAAATTTATTAAAAATCTAAAAGCTAAAAAAAAATTAAAGAGTTGTTAAACGTATATATATATATATATATTCGCACAGATGCAAAACTTTAAAAATATATTTTTTTAATAAATAAAAGTATTTGAACATACTTTGTTATAAAAAAAGTACAAGATTTAAAGATTTATATATTTTGTAAATGGAAATGATTGTTTATGAATTATCGAAAACCAAGCTAGCCCATAGGGATCTTATATACTGTAATTAAAAAGTCAGAGGATAATATAGATAAGAGAATAAAAAGAATTAGCTTGTCCAATATAGAAGCAGCAAATAAAGGCCCAGATCATAACGAAAAAATGGAACAGTGATGTTTTTGTTTGTGGAATCCATAGGAGGATTATAAAAAGAGAAATATAGTTTTTCCTGACAGTTCCAACTTGATTTTGTGAGAAGAACGATAAGACACATTTGTCGTTCTCTCTCACTTATTTTAAAAATGAAATGACTGTGATACCAGATGGAACCCTCCAGAATATCAGACCGGTCTTCCTCCAAGTCTTTGTGGGAATTGCCAATAGGAATCAGGAGCTCTTCTACTGTAAGCAATTGAACTGAACAATTTTAAAATCTGAAGTAATTAAAAACATTAACGATTTGATCAGTTAATCTAAATTTTAAAAAAGGAACTTTTCTCTGACTTATGTTTCAAATTAATTATAAAAGTTTAATTTTTACATATTTGTTTGCTAAAAATCATTTCCATTTTTTTAAATTATTATTTTTATTTGTATTAATATTTATCGTTTAAATTATTAAATGCATTAAATTTCAATTGGGCATAGATGCTAGCATGGATTCATTCATATTTAATTACGTTTTTGTTTTCATATATGATTAAAATATATAGACATTCGGTAAATAATGATATCTTACGGTGAATATCTAAAATGTATTTATTCGGATGTCTTTTTAGTTATTGGTGTTAATGCGGCATCTTATGATGAATGCCAGTGAGTTTCTTGTGAATTCCCTCATGCAATTACATCAATGACTTTATATTTTGATCATTTATGTTTATTTTGAAATGTTTTTGAGTGCATAATCTGTGTAGTCGATCTATGCTCAACATGAAAAAACAAACTTGTATAAATCCATCTGTGTGAATTTAAATAAATGTTAAATTTAAGTCAGGTGTGAATGGCTATATAGATTTGTAAAGTTATATTAAGGGAGGGTAATCTTAGTTATTCATTTTGTAGTTGAATTAGGTCAATGAATTGGATATATTGGTGTAATTAGTAGATGTAGTATGAGGTTCGCTATGGGCAGAATCACTGTATATGCCACACAAAACCCTTTTGCCTATGGATGGGATTGTAAGTCAGCAAAAATGACCATGGTCCCTTCCTATGGAGTTTTTATTTTATTGTTCTTCTTGCCATACAGATGTAACATTCCTGTATTGGACAAGAGTCAATGTCTTCTGTAACTATACTGTTCAGATGTCCATTCCTGACAGTATAGTATATTGTGCTGTTGTATTTTCATGCTACATTGAATACATAAATGTATCAGATGGATTGATGCCGGTTTGACTGTGAACTTTTGGCCTAAGGTTAAATAAGGTATAAAATATTTTCTTTTCAAATGCAAATCTATGTAGTTTATTCATATGCGACAATCTTAAAATAAATATAAATTTCATCTGTGTAGATCATTTAAAAGTTTAAAATAATAATTTAAATTAAAGGTTATATTAAAATCTAAAATAATGTTATTCCTCAAAATTTAAAATGATTCAAAATTTATATGTGCGTAAATAAATGTTTGGGTGTTAATTACTGGCAGTGGCTTATTTTATTCTTTTTTTAAAAAATATTCTTAGATAATAATTTATTATAAAATATAAATCTCTGCTGTTCCACTGAGCTAGTGACAATGGGCTAAAGACCGGAATCAACCAATATAATTTTTTTTTTAACTTACGTATCTGCCTACTATATAAATTTTTTTAGGTTCAAATGCCTAGATGGCGCCCTTGTAGTGCAGATTACATTAAGTCTCACTTATTCCGGATCATTATGATATATATATATATAAGACTTTCAAGCTCTCTACAGCTATCCAATTCATCATATACAATTGATGCACATGACCATGTACACATGAAAAAGATAAATGATCTCCAATATTGTATATTTCATGCTAAACCAGTACTCATCAGTTGGTCCATATCACCATTTCTTACACAATATACACTCAGTGCTCAGCTTATATGAAAATAGTATATCTTTAAACTTTAATGAACAAGCTTCAATCTTCTCCTCTCTCCAGCTCTTCAGTCATCCATATTATTAGAATACAAGGATGTAATACCCAAAGCTCTTATTTATGACACTATTATTGTCATAGCCATGTTGGCCTTAAGCCAATATAAACCCTCTTACATAGGAATTTAATGTGTCTAATTTAATTATACAGAAGATGGATGGGTAGAATACAGGCTGAATATGCAATTTTTAAATACATGTATATTTTGTATTAAACTTAATGTAAATGATAAGGGACTTGAACTCAGACTTTCAAACTCTCTTCCACTATCCAATCCATATTATATAACTATTACACATGACCATATACATATGAAAAAGATAAATAATTTCCAATATATGTATTTTGTGCTGAACCAGCACTCATCATTTGGTCCAGAACACCATCTCCCACTCCTATGTACAATCAGTGCTCAGCTTATATTACAATAGCAAATCTTCAAACTTTAATGGACATGTTTCAATCTTCTTGATTCTCCAACTCATAAGACAACCATGTGTGGAAGATTGTGATCTGCAACAACTGATGAGGGCTGGTTCAGCATGAAATACATATATTAGAGATTATTTATCTTGTTCACATGTATATTGTCATATGTATCAGTTGTATAAAATGAATTGGATAGCTATAGAGAGCTTGAAAATCTAAATTCCTTATAATTACATTATGTTTAGTATACAAAATATATATATGTATTTAAATATTATATTGAGGCAGTCGGATCTGAGTTCGATCCTAGCTTCATGACATCTAGCCAAAAGCCCACTTCAAACCATAGTACTAACCTTAAATTTCCGATGCAATGGGGCTTTATAGGTTCAATCCACACTAATTTCTATAAAGAATAACTTATTTCATAAATGTGTATTCAAATAATTAGTTTCAGATTTAAATTGATCAATTCTATTAATAAATTCATGATAGAATTATTCATGAATTTATATATTATAACTGTGTGGATTGTGCATATATATTTGTAAATATTTAAATATATATAATTGTTTAAAAGTTTCATTGCATCGGGAATGTTTGATTTTATTTTTAAATAATTTGTTAAAGTTTTATTGATTAAAAGCTACATTCCTTCGATAAGCTTTCAGATTTTCCCTTTCCAAAAACAACAGTTAAAGTTTTATTAATTAGAAAAAAGATAAGGATTTCCTAATTAAAATCATTTTCTGATTTTAAGAATTCATTTTCTAATTAGAAAATGAAATCAAGTTAATGAGTTTGAAAGCCTTATCGAAGGAATGTATCTAAAAACAACCAGTAAATCTAAAAACATTGATAATGAAAGAAACGCTATCCTGAAGGCATCAGAGGACAGATATATAGCTCTGAAAAGTTTGGAGAAAAAAAGCCATCTTTGTTGTAGAGAAGTGCAGTAAATTCTGTGCATTTCAATATCATAAATTTAAATAGTGCTTCGATCCTGGTGAAGGGTTAAAACGTCAGGAATCTGGCTGCGGTTCCTGAAGTCCCCTGAAATCTTCAATAAAGCTGCTGAGTCTCTTCCAGACCAATCATGCTGCTAAAATCGTGAAAATTCATTAAAATACTGTTCAAGTAATCGACCAAATGCAGGCTTACGTTTTCCTCACCCAGACGTGCAAGCTAAGGATCTAGCCTGGAAGAAATGGGTAATATATTTCCATAATGAACTTTAAATTTTCTGGCCAGTTTCCGAACTTTACTTTGCACTCCCTTTAAAAGCTCTTTTATTCTTTAATGTAATAATTTTTATAAAACCTTTTATTCATGCTACTGTAAACTTATATCGTAATTCTCGCAACCTCTAGTCTTTAAATTTCTCTTTTCTTACTTGGCGGTTCATTTATTATATTATATATATATTTGTGTGCTTTATTAATGTCATTTGTTTTTAATTATATGCCAATAATCTTTCGACTTGATGAGCTCCTTTGTTCTATTTGCCTCACACAAATAATATAATATTAATTCTAATAGTAGTTCTTGCCCATTAAAACTAAATTTATAAGTTCTATCAATCATCGAGTCGAAAGAAATTATTACATGTTTACAATTTTTATAATTGGCTAATAATAAATTATTAGCTCTGCTTCCAATCTATGCCCCAGCTATTTTTTCGTGTTTACCAATATGTATTTATTCATATATATAATCTTAAAATGTTTTCTGCAAAAGGGTTGATAAAGGAATCAACTAAATATACTCTAATTCAAATTTCAGTTAAATGCTATTTAGATTCAGGAAGGGCACGATGATTGGGGCATAATTAATATGATTTACTAATACTTTAAAATAGTTTTACTTAAAAGCTCGTTTGGCTTTAATTCATTTGATCAAGTCATCATGTAGAGCATTCTATATGGGTTTTAGTATTCAAACGATGACTATCAAGTCATCATCTTCAAATGTTGCTGACATAGGGCAATCTTCCGCTCTGTTAGGCTGGTCGGTGATCATATTTCTGTTATTTTAAATTATCAAGGAAGAAAGCACTTCCTCTCCTGTTCATATTATCAAAGGGCATAAGACTTGTCAGATGCAAGCCGCCATAGGATTTTGATTATTGACTAGCTATTATCTTTCAATTTCATTTTATAGCTCATAATTCGTCAGCACCGTTACCTCTCTGTTCCAGTAAAGCCCACTCTGATGCTCGTAATTTGTGACAAAGTGATTTCAATTAAAGTCAAACAAATTATCAGTTATATTTAATTAAATAAGTTTTCCAATAAAGATTAAAGTTATGCCCTAAAATACGTATCTAGCTCTTCATGAATGGATTTGCGAATGTGAAAATAAATCTCACACTCTTTCGTATAAAATTAGAGTAATAATTCCCTTTACTAATGAATACCTTTATCTGCCTTTTATTTCTTGTTGGGAGCATAGACATAGACTTTCAAATATTGCGTAATATTCATTGGCATATAATAAGGACTGCCACTCTTATTATAATTGTAAACTTTGTTTAAGGACTAGAATTAATTAATATAATCATTATTAAAATTAAAACAACAACTATTATTATTATTAAATATTTTCTAAACACACTTGGTTTCTTAGTGCTTAATTCCTTCATAATTATTTTAATGTTAATACTCGCTGTCTGTGTTGGCAACCCGAACATATACATATGATTCGATTTAAAATTATTTTAGTTAGTTTATTATCAGATATTAATGTCAGTTCAGGGGTCTCTGATCCTCACCAACTGTTGAGCTAGTTTCTTGGAGCATAGCACTGTGCCATCGATTTCTACTAATCTGAGCTTGTGAGTTGGGTTTGAATTCAGTTTTGGTTCAGCTGAGTTTGGATCCGACTTGCAGTTTAGGTGATGTGTTTTTGACTGGTACAATATATATATATATACGTTAAATACAATATTATCATGGATAAATGATGAATTCATAGTATTATTTCCAGGAGTTTCTGTGTAAAAAAATATAATAGATAAATAGCTGGTGTTTCAGTACAATAACAAGTACTTTTTTCAGTTTTTTCTTTTTCAAATCATAGGAATATGTGGGGTGAGAGTTAAAATTGGTACTTTTGCTTTGATATATATATATATATAAAGTAGTTTTTGGGTTAAACCATGCTTTACTTTTGATTATTTCCCAATGTTTCAACAAAATAGCATTCGCTATTGTCATAGTTAACTTTTCAAATAAAAACCATTAGATCTCAAATAGGAATGAGATTGAGTGTGAGGTAAAGAATAAGATTGAATGTGAAGTAGTTTAGTATTCAGTATGTGTGGATTAATACAAATTTTATTTTCTTCGGTTTCACCATTAATTGGTTTCAAGATTATATTAGAAAAAAAGATTTTGAGGTCTCCATAAGGCAAATATATTGTACTTCATCAACTCTATTTAAACCAGTTGGTCTTTTTAATATTTCAATTGACTTCCTCATGGTTCTCAAATCATACTTTTCCAAGTTAGTAAGTACTTTAGCATTATCAAAATCTGTTTGTGACCACTTTCTGAAAAATGTAAAGTAAAAACTGTTGTAGTTAACTTCTGATTAAAGGCATTTTTATGTTCATTAATTCTGACATTAATTAATCTATTAGACTACTTGCATGGCTTTTCAAGCACTGTAAACATGGAATTTTATAAACATCCTGATATTTCAAAAGTATTCTATCTTTAGGTTTCTGGAAAAAATCACCATTTTTTTCTAGTGGGAAAAGTAGTCTTTATATTAAAATTAGATATTCTTCTACTGACTTTATCAGTGACTTCTTTAATATAAGGTAAAATCACTCTATAACAAGTTGAATTATCAATTTTATCCTCTTTCTTCCTTTTTAATATCAGCACTATATAATACCTTATATATGATGTTTTTATTGTAACCATTAGAAAGTAGAATATTTTTTGCTTCTTCTATTCTTGAATAAGATTAACTTTATCAGACAAACTTCAAACTCTCATCAAAAGATTTTTTTGTTACAGAATATATTGGTGCAGAATGATGATGAGAATTAAAATTAAGATATCTGTTTGCATGGGTGGATTTTCTGTAAACCAATATTGATAAGGAGTCATCACATTACCTTTCAATCAAAACATCTAGAAAAGAAAGTGATTTTTATTTTCAACTTCCATAGTAAACTTAATATTTTTGCCGACCATTAAGAAAAACAAGAAAATAGTTCAAAACATCAATACCAGAGCCCATATAACAAATGTATCACCCACATACCAGACCCAAATAGAAGTTTTTTGACTTCAAAACTATTCATGAAGAGATCAGAAATTACTGATGACAGTGAAGATCTCATAGAAAATCTTTTAATTTGTTTATATTTTTGAAAATCATGAATAAAAAATGTATTTTCAAGGCAATGGTTTGCTAATGGAACAATAAAATCAGCCAAATTATTGTATTGAGCTATTATAAATAAAACTTCTTCAACAGGAATACTAGTAAACATAGAAAAAACATCAAAACTAACCAAAAAAATCAGTTTTAGTTAGTTTTAAGGTTTTAATTATAGAAATAAAATGACTTGTATTTTAAATTCTGGATGGAATGTTATCTGTCAAGGGTTTTAAGCATTGGGCTAAATATCTAGTTAAAGTATATATGAGAGAACCTAAAGCACACCCAATAAGTCACAATGGTATCTCAGGTTTATAAATTTTAGGCAAATCATAAAATTTAGGATAGAATGAAAAGCTTTCTCTTGGAGAAATTTTAATTTTCATATCCTCATCTATACTGGAACATTTTACAAGACATTTTGTCATTTTTTCTAAATATTTCAGATCTTTAACAATATATTTTTTATAAGTGCCATCATTTAATAAGTTTAAAATTTTATTATTATAATCTAAATGATTCTAAGCACAACAGTCGAATTATCTTTATCTGCTGGTGTGATTGCTGCGTTGAGAAGTAATAAAAAATAACACTTGATTTAACCCAAAAAATTACTTTATTTATATCATATAACCTTGAAAATATTAAATAATATATATTTTAAAAATAGAATAGAGATAACCAAGCTCTATGTAACTATGAAATAATTAAGAAAATCTATCATACTACATATAGCAAATTAATTAATTAATAATCAAAGTGCATCGGATTTGTTTAACTTTGTCATGGCCAGGTGGAGCTTGGTTATCTCTACTCTATTTTTACACACACACATATATATATATATATAAACAATAAAATAATTATATAATCTTATGTAAACCATTAATACTCATAGGAGTATGATATTGTCCACATCAATATCAATCAGGTTAACTACTAACTATTTACTGACTATTACTGAATGGCTAATTTGGTTGATCATGAAGTCATTCTAAGATTTGCTTGTTCTAAATTTCATATCATGATTAATTAAGGAAGGAAAAAGTATTAATCATTGCGCTGCGATACTCTCACTCAAGATAAAAAATGACCACGTAATTCTGGGAAAACGGATTTGACAAATTTGAAAGAATTATTATAAAGATTTGAGGAAAGTTGAAAGTTACTAATTTGTTTGTAATTAAAATATTATTTTGTTTAGTTATTTTCATTACGCTTGCAACGATTTATTTCCTGTTTTGCATGTAAAAACCTTAACTTTAATGAAGTTTATATCTTTACTATAATTAACATCAGAATTGCTTTTAGTTCTAAATTATCGATCATTTTCTTTGATTGATATCTTTCGCCATGTAAGAGTTATCAACTAATCTAAATTTCAGGTTTAATATAATTAATTTACTTTTTTGTGTTTCGTTGTCGAATGCAAATTTGGTTTTTGTAATTATTTTGTTGTAGAACATTTTTTTGTTGTTTCTTTTTTTTTTTTTGCAATTGTTTGTTTACTAGTTAATTATATCAATTTGTCTTGTTATTTTTTGTAGACTTTTTATTTGTTTCAAATAAAACAGTTTAAAATTTATATTTATCGAGATTATTAATATTATATAAGAAGACAACAAGAATTCATTAAACAGTCCAAAAAAAAAAGTTTTATTGAAAAAGCTTAATATAAAAAAGTAGAACTACATCATCATCATCATCAACCATTATCAATCCACTGCAGGATGAAGGTCTCTCCAAGTTCAATACATCTTTCCCGATCTTTAGCTTCTCTTCTCCACATTACTCCTGCACACTTTCTTATTTAATCCATCCATCTCACATGTGGTCTCTTTCTGGGTCTTTTACAATCTCTTGGAATCCAGTTTAAAATTTCAATTGTCCATCTATTATCATCTCTTCTAGCAATATGTCCAGCCCAACTTCACTTCAATCTTTTAATTTTTTCAATGAGGTCAGTAACACCTGTTTGTTCTCTTACCCATACATTGCGTTTTCTATCTCTTCTTGTTACTCCCGACATGCATTTCTCCATACTTCTTTGAGTGGCTTGAAGTCTCTGTATTGCTCTTCTATTAAGTGTCCAAGTCTACATCCAGTAAATGCTTTGATTATACTAAAACATATAATTGCTTGTAAAACAGTGATGCTCAAGTAAAAAAATACTAGAGGTGGTAGATTATGACTTTTTTACTTTTGGAAATCAGTGAACACAGGTCTTCAAGCTCCCTTCAGTCAACCACTCCATCTTATATAATTGTTACACATGATCACACACATGTGAAAAGGATAAATGATCTCCAATATACATATTTCATGCAGAACCATCACTTATCAGTTGGTCTGGATCATTTCTTACACACACATATATACATAATCGGTGTTGGGTTTATATTAAGATAGCAAATCTTCACACTTTAATGGATGTTCAATGTACTCTACCCTCCAACTCTTCAGCCATCCATACCATTGAAAATCTGATGATGCAATGTCCAAGGACAGAGTAGATTGAAGCCTGTCCATTAAAGTGAGAAGATTTGCTATCTTAATATAAACTAAGCAATGATTATATATATATGGGAGATGATCTGGATCAACTGATGAGTGTTGACTCAGCATGAAATATGTATATTGCAGATCATTTATATTTTTCACATGTATGTGTTCATGTGTATTGGTTGTATGAGATTGGAGTGGAAGACTAAAGGAAGCTTGAAAGCCTGTGTTCAAATCTCTTAATTAAATCAGTAATTTGTGTAAAAACAGTCGATTTTTATCAGTTGGTTTTAGGCTCATATTTCTTTTACCCATATTAGTAATATATAGTTTACATAGTTTTGAATGTGAATATAGAAAATATAGAATTACGAAGGTAAAATGTTTGAACTCTTCTTGTTGATAAGATAGGTGCCAATTTCCCATGACATTGGACTTTATTTTAAAAACATCTTTCACATAACTGAAAGAACTCATTTGGCTTTCTGCCATCATGGAAGTCTAAAAGTAAACTCTGGCAAATAAAACTTTTGATAATTTCAAATAAAATTGAAACACCAGAATTTTCAAAAATAGTTTTGAAGTATGCTTATCTACAAGAAGATTTGTTGCATTGCAAATTATTGATTTGAATAAATATGCAAATGATGATAATAATATACTGAGATTTGAGAGTTGACAGTTTTTTGATCAAAGTTTAATCTGTCGTTGTGATGCTTTGATATCACTATTTTACAAGCAATTTTATTATTTAATGTAATATGAAATAAAGGACATATGTTTAGATCATCATGGAAGTGTTCACAGATAATTACAAAATCACTGACAAATGAATGTTGCATTCTTGGAGTTGAAGAGAGAAAGAAAACATTTAGTGAGGGATTTTTCGGTAAGGATATACGATTCTTTTAGATTTAACAAATTGTGCTCTCTAGATCAGTATTTAAAAACATTTAAAAATGTATATATATACATATAATTAATAAATACATAGTGTTAAGATATATATTAATTTAGATAAAAAAAACTATCCTTTTATCCACGTGCTATGAATAGACAGCACTACATGTCAATAAATGTTTTAAAAGAATGGACCGTGACTCATTCTTAAAACCAACTATTAAATAAACCAACATATGTTGGCAGCAGTGGAAAAAAAGTGTAATGTAATTTAAAAACCACATTTTTAATTCAGCTTATATATGCATACATACTGTATATTCCTATGGAACATAGCAATTCCGATGCTAAAATTTGTATTTTATTAAAAAGTGAAGGGAAAAAATAAATCGAATAATTCTAAAAGAAAATTTCAAAAGCTAACAACAGCTGTATCCAATCAAATTACTAAAGATGAAAATAAATGGTTACATTCTACTTCAGAGAAAACATCAAATGGTAAGAGGGAAGACGATTTTAACAATAATAGATCATATGCACTTGCATGATTTGGGGGAAAAAAAACAATAAAAATGAAAAAAAAAAACAATGAAAGCAACCATGTAAATGAAAAATAATATAAAAATATTAAAAAAAAAAACACTTTTATTTATTCCTACTCTGACAAAATTAGATATTGCTATCAGTTGCACTATGGATACTTGTAACAATCACCTCCATTTTTATAGACAAGAACCTTCTTGCCTATTACCCAATTAACATAAACATTGGGAATAAATCATTTACTCAATATTCTTAACTCTATTAACATGAAAAATGATGAACTGCTTCACTTTAATAAAAATAAAAATAATTTATCAGGGAAATGACTTACTGTAAACCTTACAAAACGTAATCATAAAATAGAGGCATTATTCGTTTGAGACAATCATCAGGTAGGTAAACACCTATTTTTACTTCTGAGGGAAGATTATCTAGATATCAATTTTCTAACTATTATTTAGATAGGCAGTTAAACTAGCTCAGTTACCTGAAAATATTTAAGACTGCTAACAAATGTTACATAATTCCATATTTTATCCATTGGAATTCAAATACAAGTTTATGTAAATGAAATATAGATGCTTTAGCTGTTATTAGCAAATAAATGTTCAAAGGCACTTCATAAAATCAATGATAATCTAATTTACATGAATATAAAACTCACTCCTATCACAATTTATAGCAAAGTTGACCAATTAATTACATAGTGTAGGTAGGCAGAGTCACTTAGTTGAGCAATTAATATAGGCAACATTACTTTCCTGTTGAGTTCATATAATGAAAATGTACTGGAAGATGTTTTGCAATATAAAACAATTACTGATGTATAAAATCCGAAGAAGATATAATAGACTTTCCATTCTTCATTAGTATTTTCAACTATGCATAGTTATACTTAACAAAAGAAAAATAATATATTTTATAAAATAAATAAAATATTACCATCTTAATAACATTACAACTTTAATAAAAAAATTAAGTATTAATAATTAATGTATTACTATTACTTTTTTATATAAGAATTTATTAATAGAGCCACCTCAGAGAGAGAAAAAAACCTATGCAACATTTTAATGTCAAAAACTATTTTACGAGTTTCAAAAATATTGTTGGATAGTTGAAATAATCGATTATTTATGGAAGTTTGAATAAAATAAAATATTGTATTTGCATTGTATAAAGTGCTTAAAGAATGTTTTGTCAAGAGTTGGTGGCCTAGTGGTTAGCACAGCTGCCTTCTAAGTAGCTGGCCTGGGTTGGCTTCCCGGTCAACTCTTTGACATATATAAAAAAATAATGTTTTAGTATTGTTGGTTTAATACAAAATATTATTAATTAATACTGAATTTAATATAAATATTACAACTTGAAATTATTATTATGTGACTTAGTTTATACTTGTCAACATTTTATGTCTTGTTCATTGATAGTTCATTCTGCCTATCTATTTATTTATTTATCTACTTACATAGTGCAAACTAAAAACAGATATGAATATTGTTATAAAAATCAGTAAATTTATATCAGCTCTGTGTGGTTAATATAGTAATAGAATGAAAAATTCAACAGCTGAAAGTTCTTAAATTATTTAACTACTACGAAAGTAAATAAAATTTTAATTCGACCGATTTATTTGACTTTCACACTTTGATTCTTGAATGTCACATAGCATCATGACAAATCAATCTTATGCCTTTATTATTAAGACATTGAGAAGTCTACAAACTTCAGTTGTTTTAAGAATTATTTACCATGTCTACACATACATTTTTTTTTACTAATTTAAAAATTGGAATAATATTTAAATAGTGCTTTCATCTTGACATTATTATGAATAGTTCTATTATTTATAATTTTATTACATTTTTTTAATGATATTTTAATTTATTTTTTATATTCATTCTTTATGTCTTAAAACATGATATAATATGTTGTATAAACCACTAAATATCACATGATCACCATCTTTTATGCTAGCATGCAACTGTTATTAAACAGGCAAAACTCTCCATACAGTAGTGCCACCCTGTGCCAACCAGAGTAATCAAAGGATGCCAGAAGGCTTATGCATAAAATTCCCCATCTAGTGCCTACTCATCCAACATCACCTGACTAGTTTCTGGCTTATGGCTTTTGTCAGTGAAGAGCCTTGGATTTGAGAGCACTGCACCTAAATCTTGGGATCTAATGCAACTCTCCAGCAGCCACCTTTTATCTCTACTTAACTACAAAACTATGAGAATGAAATTGAAAAATAATATTTTCAATCTAAGCTCAATAGCTTATATAGTCATATGGGTCTGAACTCAGTTAAGCACTCATACATTTTGGTGTCTTTGGCTCTTTAACAACCATAGCCACCACTATTCTATTTGGCAGGATTGGTGTTAAACCACTAACCATCACATGATAACCATCTCTTATGCTAGCACATAACGCTTATTAAACAGGCAAAACTCTCCATAGAGTAGTGCCACCCTGTGCCTACCGGAGTAATCAATGGATGCCAGAAGCCCTCTGGCATCCATTGATTAATCTGGTTGGTGCAGGATGGCACTACCGTATGAAGAGTTTTGCCTGTTTAATATGTTGTATACTTAGTATATCCTATGGACATATCATATCACAATTATTACAGATTCAAGACTTTGATGTAGTCTTCCATTTATCATTTTAATAACTGCTGGTTTCTGATGGTTAGTAATAATTTATTTTGTTAATTTTATATTATGTAAATTTAAAAAAAAGGTTTATAATTCTTTTAGTTGTAATTATTAGCCTGTTAAGCATATTAGTTTACCATATAACTAATCAAATAATAATAATGGTTGTAAATATAAAAATATCTGGAGTGGACATTAGAAATTTGCCCTATTTATTTTTTAAGGTCTCAAAGAGAAGTCAAAGGGTCTCATTGCAGTTAAAAGAAAATTTATTTCTACATTAAAATATGTACATATACATATTTGCTAATATTGCAGCTATCTTTGAAATAATAGATATTATTCAGAGATGTTTTGGACACTTCTTCAAATTCTGTTAATGTTCTTTATTATTCCAATAGAAATATCAGCAAGATGCTAATGTTAACAAGCAAATGCATACATGGTGAATTCAAAATATATTCTCATAATTTTACTTGTGAAAATCTGTACATCAATATACATATAGTAATAAGTGAGTGCATTTATTTATATCTTGGTGAAAAGTGAAAAATCTTCAGTTTCCAAAAACCTTATGAGCTCTTTTTTATATAGTTTATTTATAACAAATTCAATTAATCATAAAACTATTGTTTGGTTCATGGTTTCCCTCTATTTTTATATAGGAAAATAAAATTTAAAAAAATCTAACATCACTGTTTTTTGGAGAGATATGGCAGAAATATTTTATCCTTCAGTAAATTATCTTACCTTTTAATATTAGTACTATTTCTTATTACTCTACTGAAGACTAAAATTCTTTTAAATTTAATAATGTTTCTCTGATACAATGTATAAACTTATACATACTTCTGGATCTTTTACTAATTTAAATGTGGTTATTTTATAGATCACTTAATTTCAGTTTTCAATAAATTATCACTTCTTCAAACGATATATTTAGCTCTTTGCCATTTCAGTCTCTTATTTTTTTATAATTACCTATTTGTTGTTTGAATACTGTATTTAATTCTCCAATTCTATTACATCTCTCCATACCTCCTGGGAATATCTGAAATCTCTGTATTAATTCTATATTATGTTTTCAGTTCTCATAATTATTATTGAGTCCTGACAAAGTTGATTCATAAAACAACTTTGTACTTTCATAAATGTATTTCCTTTTATTATTAAAACACCTCATCCAAATTTAATTCTATAACAAATTTTATCTTATATGATTCCAATTGTATTATTTCTCTGAACAGGCACTGAATATTATTTTAATCTTTTTACAATTTATTTTCAGACTTAGTTGATTTGTTTTATTTTTAAGCTTTTTAAATATTTATTTGCTGAAACTCTGAAGTTTTATTTGTGAACATTATCTGCAAAATCTGGCTGATTTAAGTAATATCAATTTGTTTTTTTTATGTGCCAAAGCGTCAGCCAGGAAGCGAACCCCGAGGCAACTGCTTGTAAGGCACCACTCAGCCACCAACGCTTGACATATCAATTTGTTTTTATTCTTATATTCTCCACCTAAGCTTACATATGTGTCTATCTAAACATTAGTCTAAACTATTTAAGATTTTCCTTTAGGAATAATGAATTTCCAAGTTGTAATGATATTATTTTTATTAACCTAATTTCTCACGATAATACTCAAAAAATACTTCCATAAACTGTTGCATGAAGTTTTGAATGAATCGAATCACCTTAGTGCTACAACATAAAGCATTTTAATAAATGTTACAGAAGTAGTTTAATAAATATTCCTGATTTTTATTTATGATGTTTTTAAGCTTTAATCAAAGAAAAATTCTCATTAAGTCAAATGCCGTTTTATATTTTACAACTTTAATTCAAAATATCATCTCATATTAAATGGGCAATGCGATATTCACGTTTACAGATTTTTCTGTTTGTCTTATAGACCAATATCTTAATAGAACTTTTTAATGTTTTTAGAAGAGTGATAAATTAGCTTATTAAGTCAAATGCCTTTTTATATTTTACAAATTTAATTTGAAATATCAACTCATATTAAATGAACAATATTATTTAACCACTTTTACACTTGTTTTTCTGGTTCTTATAGACTAATTTCTTAATAGTGATTTTTAATGTTTCTAGAAGACTGATATATTAATAATTCCTAATATATATTTGATTCTACTTTTCTTAAATATTACTATTATGATTGCACCCATGTATTTTTTATATAAACATTTATTTACTAAGACAATAAACCTTTAAGCATGTGCGCTGGAAAATAAGAAGGTAGGAACCTCCACAGGTCTCAACCACAAGCTTACTCTTTGGAAGAAAAGAGGGGAGAGTAAGCTTGTGGTTAAGACCAGTAGAGGTCCCTACCTTCGTAAGCGCATATGCTTAAAGGTTTATTGCCTTTGCGTTAAATAAATTTATAATAAACGTTTATTGTATGTCTCTATAAACATATTCTCAATTTTCACATCTACTTCTATTTAAATATTAATAATTATGCCAGCATTTTCTAAAGTTTATTTTATTCCTTATGAATTTGAGTGCCTGTTTCATTTCTTTATTTAAAACTTTGGACAATAAAAAAAAAAAAAGATTTTTAGAAGTGATATTATTTATCATTATAATTACAATTCTTTGAAGAATTATTACATTTAAAACATACACATGCTTTTTTTTTAATTTGTCAAAATAAATTTTCATCTAATATCAAGATATTGTTTTTATCTTTGAGTTTTAGTTACTCAATGGTTTTTATAAGTTGTTTAACAAGAAATTTACTATTAAAAGCAACTTAAAATCTACTCTTGATACTCATTTCTTATAATTTTGAAATTGCTGTTGTTATTAGTATTTGATTAATTATATAATAAACAAATAGAAATGGGCTTTCATCATGCATCAACCGGAATGATGACTTTAATACTTTTATTTGTAAGTTTATAAGACCAAGATAGACCACAATTCTACTTCTCAAATGCTTATTAGCTTCTTACTAAAATATTATTTGAGTTTTCTTAAAGACAAGTGAATACATGAATACTGGGCATAAATGCTTATATTTATAATCATGACAACCAATCTAAGACACAAGATACTAAGAATAAGGGAAGTTTATAAACAAAGCAAAACTCTCCATACAGTATTGCCACCATGTGCCAACCAGAGTAATCAATGAATGCCAGAAGTTTTGTGCATAAAATCCCTATCTAATGCCTACTCATCCAATATCCCCAGACTACTTTCTGGATTGTGGCCATCGTCAGTGAGGAGCTTTGGATGTGAGAGCACTGCATCTAGATCTTAGGATCTAATGCAACCCTCCAGCACCCACCTTTTATCTCTACTTAACTACAGAACTATGAGAATGAAATTAAAAAAACAAAAATATTTTCAATCTAAGCTCAAGAGCTTATATAGTCATATGGGTCTGAACTCAGTTCAGCACCCATACATTTTGGTGTCTTTGGCTCTTAAACAACCATAGCCACCACTATCCTATTAGGCAGGATTGGTGTTAAACCATTAAGCATCACATGATCACTATCTTATACTAGCACATAATTGTTTATAAACAAAGCAAAACTCTCCATACAGTATTGCCACCCTGTGCCAACCAGAGTAATCAATTATGTGCTAGTATAAGATAGTGATCATGTGATGCTTAATGGATTAACACCAATCCTGTCTAATAGGATAGTGGTGGCTATGGTTGTTAAAGAGCCAAAGACACCAAAATGTATGGGTTCTGAACTGGAGTTCAGACCCACATGACTATATAAGCTATTGAGCTTAGATTGAAAATATTTTTGTGTTTTTAATTTCATTCTCATAGTTTTGTAGTTAAGTAGAGATAAAAGGTGGGTACTGGAGGGTTGCATTAGATCCTAAGATCTAGGTGCAGTGCTCTCATATCCAAAGCTCCTCACTGATGATGGCCACAAGCCAGAAACTAGTCTGGGGATATTGGATGAGTAGGCATTAGATAGGGATTTTATGCAAAAGCCTTCTGGCATTCATAGATTATTCTGGTTGGCACAAGGTGGCAATACTGTATGGAGAGTTTTGTTTTGTTTATAAACAATTATGTGCTAATATAAGATAGTGATCATGTGAATAAGAAAGTTATAAAGATAAACTTCAATTTGATGAGCATATTTTAATTAACTATTTCAAATTGTAAATCAGTTTCAAGAAAATAGAAAAATTTCATGCATGAATAAAACTGTCATGTGCCATATGTAATAAGACATTGTGGGTCTTTGTTATCATGACTGAAATAGAGGATTTTGTATATGGACATACGAATAGTCCAACCAACATTTTAAAATTGTCATGGGAGACTTTAACGCCAAATGGTAAATTATTGAAAGATAAAAGGGCTATTGATGAATTTGGATATGAAGACAAAAATAAAAATAAATCCATATTTGTGGAATTTGCAGATGGAAAATATGTATATTATAAATTATTTTTGAGAGAAAAATCCAAAACAAATATAAACATAGAAGCATAATATATTTAATCTTCAGAAATACTCCTCTAAATTGAAGTTAGATCTTGAAAGCCATTATAAAATATTAACAGACTTTAATCATATAATTCTAATTTGAAAAGGAAAGCCATAATAGTAAAAAAAAAGCCTTAAAAAATAAAATCCAATACCTATTTACTGAAACAAAAACTACAGAAAAGATCGAAATTTACTAAAAAGAAAAACACTACCACAGATAAATACTACAAATAAATATACTGTAATAAAATAACAACAATAAAAAGCAAAATATTTCCTTCAATAATGAAAAGGTGATACATTAAATTAATTTTATGGAGAAAAAAATATTCAAGAAATGATCGATTTAGTTATGGTGACATAAATGAGAAAGTGCATAGTCACATAAGTTTTTCAGAAAAAGGAAAGCTTTATATTATGAATTTTTTTCTTTGAGAAAAATGCCAAATGAATTGAATACAAAAACATCAAAATGAAAATACAAAAGAATTGGATTATATTTTGACTAACACAGAATATATACTTCAAGATTTTAATGTTGTTAATAGATTCAATTCAGGAATATATTATAAATTAGCCAGATATACAATATATGTTAAAGCAAAACTAGAAAGATGAAAACAAATAAGAAATATGGTATCAACATTCCAATAAATTTAAATCAGAATTTGAAAATTATTTATAATATTAATTGATTTCGAAAATAGTTCACACTTGACTGAAGTCAATAAGGAGATAATTGATAGTCCATTAAATCAGTATAAAATAGAAGCAGTTTATTAATGCAATGTTTGAAAAAAGAAAGAAATATGCATTTTTAAAGCTATCCATTAATGATAGTTGAATATCTATATTTTAGTAAAATGGTATAAAAAGAGTTAATTTAAGTAGAAAATGTAATTGTAAATAGAAAAGCTTCAGAAGAGAATAAATTGTAAAATAACAACATGGTGATGAAGGAAAATTGTTTTAGCAACAACAGAAATGATGGTACTAATACCAAAAGAGATGTGATATAATGTAATGAATAAGAGAATTCTATAATGAATTATATAGTAATAGAAACAAGTATCAAAATTATTCCATATAATTACTACATCTTCTGAAATAACAAGTATTTTAAATGAAGAGGTAAGAAAGTTAATTCAATTTATAAAGAAGAAAAAGGGTCTAGAAAATGATGGAATATACTATAATATTTTAGAAGAAGCAGATGATGTCTAAACGATAAAGATGTCCTAGATTATTGGAAAAATGCAGTAACAATATTGATTTTTAATCACATGCTTTAAGAAGAAATAAAAAATTTCAGGTGCACCAGACTTCTTAATCTATATTAGATAATTACAACTCCCTATAGTAAATTTTGGATTCTAATTAACCAAAAGTGTAAGCAGCATAATTTCAACACAGTGGATTGATTGCATTCACATATTGAGAAAAATATTAGAAAAGAGTATCAAATACCAGTTTTCATTATGCTTTGAATCTGTACATTTTATAAGCATTTCTGGGAAGATTAAGGTTTTGGATCATTCAGGATAATGTCATATACTAAAGTATATTTATCCAAAAAGCAACAAAAATAATTATATTGTGTCATTAAACTAAGATTAATTTTATTGAGTTCATACATCCTAAACCTTTTACAGCAGTTTTACAGAAAGTATTTTATGGATTAAAATGGCAACTTTAAAAAAAATATATACAAAAGGAGATTATTTGAATTATCTAAATTTTGTAAATGATGTGGTTAATTTTGTAAATAATGCAATGTATCCAAACTGCTTCAAACACTTTTTAGCAAAACTCTTTATTTGTAAATATATATACACATACGTTTCGACTGACCTGCAGTCTTCTTCAGAGCAAGTTTTTTTATTTTTTATTTAGAAGATCAAAATAAACTTGCTCTGAAGAAGACTGCAGGTCAGTCAAAATGTAGGTGTATATATATGTACAAATAAAGAGTTTTGCTAAAAAGTGTTTGAAGCAGTTTGGATAAATTGTATATATAGGATATTATGGCAAAAATAAAGAAAAGTGTGATTTTAGTAATATTTGTAAATAATGCTTGAGTCCTTCAAGAATGTTACAAGACATATCACATGAACATAAAAAAAGTAGCAATTAAAAACCACTGCTAGAAAGATTAAATTAATGTTCAATGGATTTTCTCAAAAAAAGAAAATAAAGATTTATAATCTGAATTAGAAGGCATTAACAAGTTTATAATACAATTGGTAAGATTAAATTTGGATGGAATGCTTTTGGTAGAAATAACTTAATACTATTCCAAAAAGAAAATATTTTAATATATGTGTTTTACCAGTTCATACTTATGGATCAGCTGCAGAAAGGAGTTTGCTATTAACTGAAAGGAGACCCCTTGATTCCTCTTGGAGACCTTAAAGGAACCGAGCAGGGCAAATTCCTAATGTCCACTCCACACATTCTTGTCATTGCAGCTGTTATTACTATGTGATTATTCATATAGTATACGAACATGGATGGGCTGCTCACCAACATGCATTAGTCTGTGTGGTGAGTTTATTGGCTTTTTACCTCTGAGTTTAAGATCAAGAAACACCATGGTATTTCTTCTCAGTACCTGATAAGGCAGAATGAATGTTTGTGTAAATGATAAATATTTTTCCAATACATATATACAATTATGACAGACAAAAATAAAGCATGGCCCTTATTTCCAGGAGGCTGTAAAGTCACCAACCAAGGCAGCGGTTGGTGGCCAAAGGTGGAGAGTGCTAAGAATCCCCTGATTGTGGACCCAGGCTGCCATTTGATGATGACTTTTTATTTAGGTACTTACAACTGCAGATCACTTTCAAGTGAAGGAAGATTGCAAGAATTAGAAGAAGAATTGTCTTATATTAAATGGGACATCATTGGACTTTGTGAAGTTAGAAGAAAAGGTGAAGAAACAATTGATTTAAAAAGTGGACATATACTCTATTATAAAGGCACACATATTGGAAATACAAGTGGAGTAGGATTCATTATAAATAAAAAGTGGAAGAACAATATTGTGTAGATTGATGGTGTATCAGACAAGAGTTGCAAGATTAGTTATACAACTTAATAGCAGATACCAAATGCAGATAATTCAGGTTTATGCCCCAACAAGTTCTCATAGTGATGAAATAGTAGAAGATTTTTATATGGATGTACAAAAGGCTTTTGATCATAGTAAACAACATTTTAAAATTGTTATGGGAGACTTTAATGCTAGAATTGGTAGACAAATGAAAGATGAAATTGCTGTAGGTAATTTTGGTTATGGTAATAGAAATGAGAGAGGACAAAGACTTGTGGAGTTTGCAGAAAAAGGAAAATTTTATATTATGAATTCATTTTTTGAGAAAAATGTTAAAAGGAAAATGGACATGGAAGCATCCAAATGAAGGTACAGCAGAATTGGATTATATTTTGACTAACAGAAAATACATATTTCAAGATTGTAATGTTCTTAATAAATTTAACACAGGAAGTGATCATCGATTAGTAAGGTGTAAGTTACGTGTTAATGTAAAACTAGAGAGACAAAAATTATTAAAAAAAACAGTATTTACAGTTGATATTCCTAATCTTCAGAAACATTCTAATGAATTTAAATTAGAACTTACAAATAGGTTTCAAGTGTTAGGAGATTTTGAATGTGATTCAGATTTGAATGAAATTAATATGAAAATAACTGATACACTTTTAAAAACTGCAACAAAGATAGCTGGTAGAAAAAAGCAGCAATTGACTAATAAAATTTCTACTGAGACTAGAGAATTTATGAAGAAAAGAAGGATTATGAAGATATACAAAAACGATGTATTAAATCTCGAATTTTGTAAAATGGTACGGAAAAGAGTTGAAAATGATATAAGAAAGTATAACTGTGAAATAGCAAGGAAAGCTGTAGAAGAAAATAAAAGTCTCAAGAATGTTAAACAACATTTTGGTATTGGTAGGAAATTTATATCTGCAATAAGAAAAAAAGATTGAATTATTACTAAAAAGAGAGATGACATCATGAAATTGGTAGAAGATTTTAATCAAGAATTACATAGTAATAAAGAACAAGTACCTCCTATATCTATTACATCTTCCGAATTGCCCAGAATTTTAAATGAAGAAGTGAGACATGCAATTAAATGTATGAAGAAAGGAAAGGCTCCAGGAAATGATGGAATTATAATTTATATATTAAAAGAAGCAGGTGAAGAAATAGAAACAATTTTAGCAAAGTTATATACCAAATGTCTAAATGATAAAGATGTACCAGAAGATTGGAAGAATGCAGTAATAATATTAATATTTAAAAAAGGTGATAAAGAAGATATTAGAAATTACAGACCTATCAGCCTTTTATCAGTTTTATATAAAATTTTTACCAAGAGAATTACAACTCGTCTACAGAGAACTTTGGATTTCCACCAACCAAGAGAACAAGCTAGATTTAAAAGTGGTTTTAGTACAATAGATCATATCCAGGTATTGAGAGAAGTCATAGAAAGGACAAATGAATATGAGCTGTTATTATGTTTTGGATTTGTAGATTATGAAAAGGCATTCAATTCTATACACATTTCTTCAGTGATTAAAGCATTGGATAATCAAGGTATAGATCCAGGATATTGTCATATTTTAAAGAATATTTATAAAAATGCAACAGCAACAATTAGATTACATAATGATACTGAAAAAATCAACATTGAGAAAGGTGTAGAACAAGGTGACTCCACATCTCCAAAACTTTTTACAGCAGTGCTGCAAGAAGTATTTTGTGGATTAAAATGGGAAACTAAAGGAATGAAAGTAAATGGAGAGTATTTAAGTCATTTAGATTTTGCAGATGATGTATTTGTTTTGCAAATAATGCTTCAGAGCTGCAGGAAATGTTGCAGGAGTTAACAGATGAAAGTAGAAAAGTAGGACTAAAGATAAATGTTAAAAAGACTAAAGTAATGTTTAATCGATTTGCTCAAAATATGAAAATAAAGATTGATTATGAAGAATTAGAAGAAGTTAACAGTTACAAATACCTTGGTCAGATTATTAATACAGATGGAAACATAATGGAGGAAATTAATCATAGAATTAAACTTGGTTGGAGTGCTTTTGGTAGAAATAACTTGATACTAAAAGGAAATATGCCTATGTGTTTGAAAAGGAAGGTTTTTAACAAATGTGTTTTACCAGTTCTTACTTATGGATCTGAGACTTGGACACTCAATAGAAGAGCAATACAGAGTTTTCAGACCACTCAAAAATGTATGGAGAGATGTATGTTTGGAGTAACAAGAAGAGATCGAAAACGCAATGTATGGGTAAGAGAACAAACAGGTGTTACTGACCTCATTGAAAAAATTAAAAGATTGAAGTGGAGTTGGGCTGGACATAATGCTAGAAGAGATGATAATAGATGGACAATTGAAATTTTAAACTGGATTCCAAGAGATTGTAAAAGACCCAGAAAGAGACCACATGTGAGATGGATGGATGAAATAAGAAAATGTGCAGGAGTGTTGTGGAAAAGAGAAGCTAAAGATCAGAGAAGATGGATTAAACTTGGAGAGACCTTCATCCTGCAGTGGATTGATAATGGTTGATGATGGTGATGATGACTTATTGATCTGAATCTTGAGCCATTAAAAGACAACCAATACACAAACTTCAAACTATTCATTAAATAATAATAAAAAACAAGAAAAGATTTAAAATGAATTACATGGCTGAAAGAAGAAACATGTATTATTAACATCAATGAAAGAATCAAATGATTGAAATGAAGTTGGATGAATAGTGGTCAGTTAAAAATTTAAATTTGATCCTAAAAATTTATAAAAAGCCTAGAAGAAAATGACATATATGATGAATGCATGCAATAAAAAAGTTTTTAGTGTGTTATGGAGAGATGGATTGATAATGGTTGAAAATGCTAGGGATGATGATATTTTAGAAATACCACAAGCTCTGTTTCTTTTCTCACTGTACCATCATATATACATTTGTTCAAAGCAAATTTATCTTTCAAGTATTTTTATGTCATACCAATAATGTCTCCTATGACAAATTTAAATATTGTTTAGCCTGATCTAAAAACAATTATATATTCATAGTATTATTTTTCACACCTTCCATATAGCAAAAATACAATAGTTAAATTACTAAATAGCTGATGTTTTTGTACAATAACAAATACTTTCCTCAGAACTTCTTTCTCAAATCATAAGTATGTGTGGGGTGAGATTTAAAATCTTTTTTTTTTCTTTGTTATTTTCTCTTTATACTCAAATTCTATTAGTCAAGAAGTTTTAAAATTATTTTATTCTCCAATAGCTTTTTTCCAAATATTGTTAGCTTTCTTTAATTCACACTTTTCATTTATGCTCTTAGGCCTTTTAAAAATCTCTACAGCTTCCCTTAGCAGTCTCTGGTTATATTGTCCATTGGGTTCTTCCTTTCTTATGTTTATTCTACAATTGCTCTGTCCAATGTATGAATGTGAACAAACTACACATGGAATTTTATAGACCATGACACTCCAAAGGAATTTGATCTTTTCTACTACATGTAAGCTCCCAGAAAATAATATTATGAATTCATTTATCCATGAGAATATTAGAATTAATGTGTGTGTATATATATATATATATATATATATATATATATATATATATATATATATATATATATATATATATATATAAAACCAGGTTGGTATTTCTTTATTAAAATTTGTTGCAACATACACTATTAAATCGAATAATTAATCTTATTACTCTTTTATATATTCCACCAATTCCTACAATGCTTAATAAATTTCATCTCACTTTTGCTTCCAATATTTATACCGTTCTATTAAATATTCAGTTTTCAAAACTATGACCTCTCACATTATATTTAAAATCACAAAGTCTCAAAATAACTTATTGATTATTAAATAATGGATTTTACTATTCATGCAAACTGTATTCACTTGAAATTGACCAGCAAATGTAGAGAAACAAACAAACAATAATTCCTCATTGAATTACAGATAAGTCTGTTATCCAGTCATTGTTAGGGCCCTCTATATTTTTTCACCAAAGCTGATAATTTTACAATTTCTGATATAAGAGAGTTGCAATTTAGTTTTGGGTGATACAGTTGTATTTTATAAATAAAATAAAATAAATAAAATTACACATATATTATATACACATGTTATTTACTTAAGAAAATAAAATTGATAATTAAGGCTATCAGGCATATGAGGAAAGAGACCATTCTATTGTATTAAGCCTAAATTAAGAGATGAAATTATATAAAATCACTATGATAGTTGGTGCATGTTACGGAAATCTATTTCTTTATCAGTTAATCAATATAAAATTTATATTGTAATAATAATTACAATAACTCATAGAATAGGCATTAGGTATGTGCTTTGCTTTACTTCTTTAAAGTCGCAATAAAGAATCAAAGAGTTTATTTTAAAACTCCACTTTTTTGTAGTTCATTTCCTTATGTATATATATATATTGTGCCCTTATCTATAGGGCGGGGGGAGGTTAGAATATATATATATATATATATAACCATTAGAAACTAGTCAGCACTTAGACAATCCCAATATAGATAACAATTAATAATCTCAAACCATTGTCAAGGCAACCTCTTTTTAACTATATATATATATATATATATATATATTGATTATTCTTTTATTTATGTTTGTAATTTAAAATTTGCAAAAAACGTTTTAATGTCTGCATAATGAAAAGTTTTTTATTTTTTGTTTGATAATACAGATTCAGTATTTGATGATATAGATGAAATATTTGGGACCATAAGCAGCAACACCACCATATTTTTAACTCCCAAACCATCAATCTTGTGTGTGTGTAAAAGGATGATACAAAAAAAAATCAGTGAGGCATGGTTCATCACCAAGAATAAAAATGTCATCAACAAAAATAAAACAGCTTCCAGTTATCTAATAAGTGGAATATTAAAAAAACTAATTTGAAGAAAATGAAAACATGATTTCCTTAATGTATTAATGGAATAGCATATATTATATATTTGTGAGAGCTATGATTCTGATGAACATTACAGAGAGTGCACACAACTGATTCTTCACCATCACAGGAAAAATATAAACCTTTTTGTTATGCATATGTTAAAAGGTTTTTGCAAATTTTGAATATATATATGAAATATCAGAAAGCATTTTTAAATAAGAATCATCCATTTATTGAGCTTATATTTCTCTTTTAATTATCTTATACAGGAAAATCTAAAAGGGGTTTACATATATGCAGTACTGTATATATTTTATAAAGAAATCATTATACATAATGCTAAAAATGTCATAAAGGATATAAATTAACTTTCTTCTTTTCGTTTCAGGAAGTGATCTATAATCCTGTGAAACTAAACTTATGCGATCTCAATGATTTTCATGGATTTTATAGATGTAAATATTGAAAGTTTAATAGGAATTTTATGCATTTGTCAAAATAAACTTCAGTTATAATGTAATTAGGCGAACAATGAATTAAAACTGACAACTGAAAACTAAAATCGCACCATTTACTAATAATATTTGTCTTAACTTTTAAAGTAAAAGTTTTAATTGGTTGATTGCCTAATTACGTCATTGCTGAATTGCTCCTGATAAATACATGGAAATTCTCATTTTACTTTCACTATTTACATTGAGATATATATGAACAAGAGAGAAAAAATTAATACAGATGTATTTTTTCTTCTATCATATTCAATTTTATTTTTCTACATAAATACATTATTTCTTTGGTTTTATTCAATTTTCTTATTGCAGTATTTAATGGATTGTTATAAAAGAAGGTTAAAAATCAAATCTTTTTAAAAGTTTAAAATGTTGAAGAAATTATGGAAAGAAGCATTTGACTCTCCACAAAAATAAAAGTATATATCTCAGCTATCATAAAACTTTTATGAGTTATATAAAAAAACATCTATGAATTTATTGTTAATAATAGTAAACATTTAAATAATAATTATATTGCAATTTGTTAGTTTTGTTAATTTTATTATTATTAAACATATTTCATTTTTCAGCTGTTTTTTCCCCCCAGTTTTTTTAAATAATCGATTTACTTTTTACTGTAAAAATACATAAATGACAGAACATTATTTAATCAATATATTTGAATAATTTTATAAAAAATACATTTATTTATTTATTTTTAAATGCAAAATTGATAATATAAAAAATTTTTGAAAAGAAAATGACACAAAAATTCAAATTGAATTACACACACATATATCTAGAAAAACTGTTGTGTAGTCATAGTTTACTGGGTTTGAATCCATACTAGATAAAAATTTTAAAAAAAATAATCGTGTTTCAATTAGGCTTAATTAAAAGATAAAACAAAGAATTAAAATCATTCCAACCTTTAATTTCTTCAACTACAAAATCAGGTGAGTAATGTCCTCTAACTTAATATTCAACTATAAAAGGATGGTGGAAGGACTTTTGGGTGAAAGTCTTATTTAAATGCTATTATATCTTTATACTGTTTAAATATATGTAAATAAAAAACATAGGATAAAAGTCTCTGTAGTTTGAAAAATAAGAGAGAAGAGATTATTTCAATAGGAAATCAACAAATTATAGTTTAAGCTAACGTAAGTTGATTTCTAACCAATTAATTAAAAAAAATCTTCACCTTTTTCAAAAACTCTTACCTACCTGAAAAATATAAAAAGATTTATCCAGCTTCAGATTTACGATGTAGATCAAAGGTATATAGTTATAATAACCATTTTTAGTTAGCATATATATATTGAATAAACAGTGTAATTGTGTTAATATTCACAATTTACGGAAAGTAGGTAATCCACGTGGGGGCGTTACTGGTGTGAGAGTTTAATAATATTTAAATATTAACGTATTGCTACTTAAGATGGCGGAATACGCCGAAACTGGTTAAAGCAAAGGATATTAATCTTCAATTTTATATAGGCATTTTTTAAAAAAAATTGTAGTTTTATTCTAGTGGATTGTTTTATATATATATTACTAAAGTATCATTTGAATTAAATCATATATTATTTTGTTTAAATTCCTGATATTTTAATAAAATGTTATTTACCATTGTCAAGGTAAAGGTATTAATGAAGAACTGTTAGATCTGTAGTAATAATAGGATGGAGTAAAAAGTAAAGAATAATCATTCTCATATGTATTTGATAGTTGATTATTCAGAAAAGGAGAATTAACAATTTTTTTTATTTCTTTCAGCTTTGCAATCTTATTATTACTTAAGATCTAACAATTCTTCATTAACCTTAACTTTGACAATGGTGAAAAATATTTTATCAAACCATCAGGAATTAAAAAATAATAATACATAGTTCAAAGTAAAAAAATATATAATCATATAATCATGAAAATATTAAATAAAATATATTGTAATCCTAACTGACATCAGAGGTGATGTTGGCCTGAACTCTTACAGGCACAGTTACCATAATAGCTATGGACTTTTCCACAGAGCATGAGTCCTCTTATAGACAATATAATGTAATTATAACTACTTAAAATATCCAGTTCTTATTTCAACTTAAAGTATATCTTAGGTTCTTAAAATTTTAAATCACATCTCAGGTTTTTACTTTATTTAACTAAATTCTTCTTAAAATTTTAAATCTTATCTCACATTTCTAACATCTACAAAGTCTAAACTTGAAATGCTAAAAAGAAAAAAGTGCAGTTATGAAATATCACATGATAACCATTTTATGCTTATGCAAACTATTTTTCACAGAGGAAAAATGCTCCATACAGTAGCTCCAAGTAGGCACTAAATAGGGATTTTATGCACAAATCTTCCTGCATCCAATGATTACTCTGGCTTACTGTATGGAAATTTTCACATGTATGAAATATCATGTTAATGTGCTTGAACAGTATATTGGTGAGACCAGTCATCCCATTGAAAAGTACTTGTAAAAACACAAACTCATGATTAAAAGAAAAAAAATATGTGTTTAAAATAGCAGACCAAGTACTAAAAACATATGTTCAATTGGGAAAATATAAAAATATTGGAAAGAGGAAAAAAATTATAAAGAAGAAAATTTAAAGAAGCTGCTCACATGACAATGGCAGTCAATCCCATAGGTCAACCTAATATGACTATACACAATATATGGAAACTACTAATCAACTTCACTCTCAGGAAAAAGTGAAGAAGCCAGCAGGAACCTCATTGATAAGTATTTGAAATTTCTACTGACTGTCACCTTTGGTAGGATGACTCAATTGGTTAGAGCTTTATTTTAAAATTCAATACTCAAGAATCTATGAGTCCAGGTTTGATTCCCATGCTAGTACTGTCACTGCTCAGATTTGCCATACCTGAAGAAGAAGAGAGAATAATACCTCTTGAAGGGTTGTGCATATACTAACCTGTATGCTCTTACTAATGGTTGAATGTATTTGTACATTTAAATAAAGTTATTTTTTTCTAAACACATTCGATACTCATATTAGATGAAGGAAATAGTCCAATATACAAATAAAGGATCCCTGTCTTAAAAAAATGATTAAGGTCAGAAATAACTCGGCTAGATAAATATTAAAATTTTTTTTTAACTATATATATCTGTATCTTTGCTGTTGAAAGATAAATAAAGCAATTGAAAATAGAATATTGCAATCCATATAGCAATTTTTTAACAATTTATTGTAACACCTTCAATTTTAAAGTTACATCATAATATTATATATAATGTGTAATTTGATGGCTAATGATGTTAGAATAAAGAGGCATGTAGTATATTTATATTTATAAAATGCTTTGATACTGCACTTAAATTTTTTTTTTTCAAAATGAATTAAACTAAAAGTATATTAAGTTTTAAATTCCAGAATGCCTCCTGTATTTTAAATTCTATGTATAAAATTTATAATTATTATTTTATCAAAAGTTATGATTCAATGTTAGATATAGAAAGGTCCATGAAAGAGAGTATGGGGAGAGTTATTGTACCAATACTGTTGAAAGAGTGAATTTTTTTTATAGACTTCAACACAATTATTAATAGATGTATCAAATTATAATGAAAATTTATTGAAAGTAATGTTATTGGTTTATACATTTGAATAGTCTTTTCTTAATATAAATTTTATATAAATCAGATTGACAATCATGAAATTGTTTTAAAAGAATTTAGAGTCATTCATACGTATTCAATGGCATTCCTTGAGTCATAATTTTTAACATAATGACAATTATGAAATTGTTTTAAAAGAATTTAGGGGCATTCATAGTCATTTAATGGCATCTTTTGAATCATATTATAGTTAAAGAACATAGTGTCAAGAAGCTTAATATTACACAAATATTTAGAAACATAGATTGTTTTTGAACAGATTATAGATTACTGTGCCTGAAGATTAAAATCATTCTATTGTTCATTAAAAATGGGATATGTTCAACACATATTTTAGACAGTTTAATTTTCATTTTTTAAAAGCAACTACAATTCAGTTTTTAAAATTATCAATGGATAATTCTATTATTAGATAGCAGAATAATAAAATAATTACAGAATTTTATAACTAAAATTAGAATTTTAATGCAGAAATTCACTAGTTGAAAATAATCTGTAAATAAGATTTTTATTTTATTTTTCTAATTTAGAGCTATTAAAATTTACTAGGCTGCAATGCAATTTATTATTTCATATCCCCAGACCATCTTTCCAGCTATTGTCTTTGTAAATGTATTGATTTAAGTTTTAAATCTTAAGTCTTTATTGATAACGACAAAAGTCATAAACTAGTATGGGGTTAAATATTAATAAATTATTGTACTATTTGATAATTATTAAATATTCAAGCTTATAATAGATGTGCTAGAGTAGAAAAAAAGGAAATACTCTTTTTTATATATAAAATAAACTTTTTTAATAGCAAACTATATGCAATTATTAACATATATGTATATGAAAAATAATATCGATTTACATTATATATGACACATAACTTACGCAAACATAATCACTATGATTAGTGTTTGAAGGCAAATGAAAAATCATTCAGTTTTATGTAGGTAACTGTGTAATTTATATGCTTCATAGCATTCTAAAATAATATATAACTCAGAAAAATATTACTCTGCCAAATTTTGTTCATAGTACTTCTAGGTAAGCATTTTCTCTTGCTATTCTAAAGATTTTTCATGAATTACAAATATTTAAAAAAAAGACATTCATACACTATGCTTTAATTACTTTCACACCTAGGTTTTTGTTTCTTTGACTGCTTTGAGACCAAAAATATTTTTGAACTCATGTTATAATAATTATGGTAAAGATCTTATTTAGAACTAATACTAGACTGAGAATTCTGTAACTTTATTATCTTTTTTGTCTTTTAAAAATCTTAATTTTACCAGGTATTTTTCCAATCATCTTGTATATCCTTATTATAAGCTTCAATTATTTGCATTAGACAATTTTTATTAAATTGTATAAGTAATTTTGACATTGTTATTCCATTTTAATTATAAAGAATTTGCTTTAACCAAAAATCTAGTACTGTATTTGGGATTTTACAATAAAGTACATATCCAAATTCAAAATAATTTTATTTAATTCCTACTTCAAAAAGTTTAACGGAATCCCATGTAATATTATTAAAATTTGTCTATATTATTCTATATTTCTTTGCCTGAAAGTGATGAAAGCTAATAAAATAAAATAGCAATCTGCTTTCATTAATTGATTATTCTTAGTTTTCTCTACCTTCAGTTATCAAATATTATCTTGGCTAATGATAATTTACTCTCTAAGATATGATATTATAATTTATTACTATCTGTCATAATTGTAAATATAAAAAGAGAATGAGAATTCACACACCTATATTCTACCTTAAAAAAAAAAACTAAAGTAATGTTTCAGTTAAAAACTATCAGGTATCTGACAAGAAAGATTAACATATAGTCTTTATTTTAAGATCCAAAATAAAAACCAATAAACCTACATTACTGTCTGATGTAAGTTGATGAGCATCTCATTTATGTTCTTCTACTATGTAAACAATTCTATTAATAATAGTTGTGAGTCCACAAATGTACAGAATAAACAAAAAAAGTATTTGACCCAGTTCCTTTCAGATCTCTTGAAGAAACTGAGAACTGAGCAGAATAACCAAATGTAGGTAAATGACTACTAACAAGAACACTATATACAAAAACTGTGAAGGAGAATATAGGGACAATCAAGCTTTTTCATTGCAAGTTTATGAGTGTTACCAGGTCCCTTCCTCTTTTATTCTTTATCTAAAAACGGTTTTTAAATATCATTTATCAATGAATATTAAATTTAAGTTATAAGATGGATATTTAAATATCATCTCAACCACTGAAATAATTTTAATATGAACTTGTCAGGATTTAAACCTAAGTCATAAATGTAGGGACAGCCATGTTACCATGAAGTATCAGTTAACACTTTGCCAATCCCAATATCAACTACAATCAACAATCTCAAACTGTTGTCAAGGTAACCTCCTCTTAATAATAAAGTTGGAATCATATTTTGATACACACTGTGATGCTCTTCATTGTAATTAATTTTTCTCTTCTGATATAACAAACAAATTTGATTATATTTTTAAATAAAATTTGCTCATAATAAATATCTGATTTTTAAATAAAACTGCATATATTAAATAAATATAGACGGCAAGGAAATTCTGATTTTATTACTGAAATGCTAAAATGTTTAATTTTAAAATTAAAATTATAGAATTAAATTTCGAATAGAATTGATAAGTTCAATCTTAAGAAACTTTCCATTACTTCTGATTTATTTGCTTCATTAAGTATAGCTTAATTTCACATTAAACATTATGGATATTTATAATGGGTTATACATGTTAATATCTAAAGAGCAGTCTTCCAACCATACTAAAGGCTGCTTTTGGAATGATAGGCATTTATCTTGACAGATATTTACTGAAAAGTAAAGTTAATATTTAAAATTAATCTTGAAAAGTATTTGATAAAATAATTTGGGTTATTTTGTTATATACTATAAAGAAGAAAAATATAATTTTAAAAGGAAATAACAAGTAGCAAATACTCAAATAATTTTTGTGAAAAATATTAAAATTTAAATAGATATCTTACAAAAAAGTTAGATGCATAGAGATGTATAGGAAAGATATCAATTGTCTATTTGTTTAATATTTATTTAGATGCATTTCTAAATGAATATTGTTTTGATGATGATGATGAAAAGTTAAAGACTTGTTAGTTTTGTTTTATTAAAGCTTACATTGACCATAATTAAATGTAACAGGATATTTTATAGATTAATTAAAACTATAACAAAATTAAGCATATGAGTATATCTATGACTAAAGCAATGGTTATAGATAAAACTATTAAATAATAAGAAGCGTCATGAACAGAAATACATCGGAAAATTTGTGCATTTAGAATTTAGACAATTGTATAACTAATGCTGAATATTGAAACTTCTACAGATCAAAAAATTTTAATAAGGTCAAAAAATAATTTTGTGTTCTGTAAAAAGTAGATTTAAAAACAAGACTGGTTATATGTTTTATTTGATAAATAGGTTTAAATAAAGAAGATATCTTGAATACATGAAAATGGAAAGAAAATGAGATTAGAGGTATATGAGATGGGATTTGATAAAAAAATAAAGTTGTTAGCCGATAGATTAGCGCAGCCGTCTTGCAAGCAAGCAGTTGGTTGCAGACGGTTGTTGCGGGTTCGCCTTCCTACCGATGCTATGACATATGGGAAAAAAAGGGTATTTAAAGAAAAAAATTATTAGCAGCATTTTGGAGATATCCTAGTAAAGAAAAAAAGTTAGAAATCTAAAAGGAAAGACTAACTACAAATACTTAAAAAAAAGAGCAAATTACAGAAACAGTAAAAGAAGTTGGTTAAATTTATTTGATTTTTTTTTTTAACACAAAAATTATTTTAAAATTTGTATATATATTTAATGAATGCAGTTTAGTTTGTCGTGCAACAACTTATTATGTCTCACGGCCTGACTTTTCAAATTTAAGCCTGATAAAAACAATTGTTTATACTGGTTTGAAAAACAGAAAGCATTGTCAATCTAACTAACCATCTGCTTGTTGGTCAAAACATAGGTGTTTAGCTATTTTTAATTAAAAAATAAAACAAAAATGAATGATTGTTACTCTCAACATCTAACTATTGGCAAGCAAAGTAAATAATTCATTCTTTTTCATTGTTCCTCTTTTTTGGGAAGAAAAGGGAGTTGTTAGAAAGATTTTTGCTTTTTAGTATATTATTTAAATGGTGCTTTAGTTTTTAATTTTATGGTTATATAAAAATTAATCACTAGTAAGTATAATTCAACGATAAGTTTTCATCATTTCATTAAGATGTATCTTTTTATAAATAAAGCTAAAAAATATAATGAATCATTAAAATTAAATAATTACTTATAATAGATAAAGTAAAATTCATAGCGCTTCACGTTAATGACGCCACAGAATTATATGATAATGAAATTTTGAATGAAGCTAAAAAAAATAGTCTACATTGTTATAATTAATTTAAAATAAATTTAGTTTAAATATATATATTCGAGTTAAAAGTGTAATGAATTATAATTTGCAATTAAGATTAACACTTATTTAATTAAAAAGTCTAAAATATAAACTTCAAGCAATTCTGTAATATATTTTGCATATACATTAAGCAGAATTATATTCATAAATACTTTTTACAATATAGACTATAGCTTAAATATATATATATATATAACCATAGAAATTCTTGACACGCTTAGAAATATATAAAACTATTCAAATAAATTTAAAAATTATGGTAGATTTAAAACACGAAGATCTAAAATAATAAAATGAAATCAATATTAAAAAATTGACAATAATAAAGACAAGTATTTTAATAATAGTAAAATTTATACGACAACTATTGTGTATGTTTAATAATATAAACAATAATTATTAAACTAGAGGGGAACACATATTTTCAGGCCCCCTTCAGCTATCTACTCTATCTTATATGACAGATACACTTTACCATATTCATGTGAAAAAAAAAATATGGATGACCGAAGAGTCGGAGGATGGAGGCGATTAAAGCCTATCCATTAAAGTTTGAAGGTTTGCTATATTAATATAAACTGACCATTGATTATATATATATATGAGAGATGATGATCTGGACCAATTGAAGAGTACTGCTTCTGCACGAAATATTGATATTAGAGATTATCTTTTTCACATGTATGTGGTCATATGTGTCGTATATAAGATGGAGTAGATGGTTGAAAGGAGCTTGAAAGTCTGTGTTCAAATCCTCTCTAATTATATCTAAACTTCAGTATATACATTATACTTGTATTCAAATAATAATTATTAAATTAAAAAACAGCAAAAAGGAACAATGTTTTATAGGCATTGGATGATAATGAAATTTGATTGGAAGCAATTTGAATTAGTAATCGAGGTTAAAGTTTCATGAACACAAATTATAATAATAATTAATTGTGCAGGGTTTAGTTTTGATGAGTCATGTAACATTTAAGAATTATAATGATAGACTGAGCAACAAAGAATTTTATTTAATTGACCAAACTAATTTTTTTAATTACTTTTCGTAGTTGAGAATCGATGTATGAAGTTTTAGCTTTTAAGTGTACAATTATGCTAAATCACATAGGGGAATAAGACATTATAATTTATAAGACGTTAGTTTTAAGATAATGTTTATTGATTATGCTAAAAAATAATCATATTATTTAAATACTGGTATTTTACACAAAATAAATATTTATTATAATGTCGAGAAATAGAGTACATAATGCTGGGCTCAACTAGAGAAAGGTTGGCAAAAGTTTTTTTTTAAATAAAAATTTTTATATTGGTTGAATATCACTCAATCAATAGAGAATAAATGTGCTGTTGTAAAATTTACATTAAATATTCTGTTGAATGTTTACAAGTTGTTTATTATCCAACTAAATGCTTTCTAAATATTCTGTGTATGTAGGTAAAAAAATACCTATTTATTTTTGTCATAATTTGAACTCTGAAGAAGTTGGCACTATTCACAAGCCTGACAATTTTTGAATGGTGAGAGTTCAGCTATATTTTATTTTTATTTATCTTAGCTTCATATATCAAGGACAATAACTTGAGACTAGCCTAAAATTTTGATTGGCATTACCATCTAGTGTTTATTGATTACTAAAGTTTATCATAGATAGATAGCTCTTAATTATATTAACAAAATAGATTAATGCTTTTAGTACAATAATCTAAATAGATATGTGAAAAAAATCATTAACATATTCTTTCTGCATATAAAAAAAATTATAAGGTAAAAAAAAGAGTTTTCCAATTTCCTCATATTTAAATATCTTTACATTTTAGTAACTTTTTTATATCTTGTTTATATTGTTCTATTTCATATGTTTTAAAATAAATTATCTTACTTTTCCATTAAATAATTTTTATGCAATTCTGTTAGAATAATCAATGCATCTAATATTTTTGCTCTTCCCTATAACAGGTGGATGATTATGACATATCTATTTACTTCATATTTGGCCAGGCTAATTAATATTTAAAATTACAAATAAATAAATATTCAAATATTTAATTTCAATATCTGGAAAAGTATTACAATAAAGTATTACTTCAAATGTAAAGCTTTTAAGAATATTATACTATATAAATAAGCACGATACAATAATATGTAAACTAATAAATAAAGTATGAAATATTGTTATGTTCCTATTTAAGTCACCTACTGAAAAATTAAATAAACAGAGAAAAAGAAGAGGTTTTAAAATCACTATCTTTTTATTTCTATGCAGTTAAGAACATAAATATTGATATAAGTAATATATCATTTTCATTTTGAATTGCAGTATAGTATAGGTTGAAAATTATTGTATGTTTAATTGTTTTTTTTCTTTTTATAACTTCTTTGCTTCATCACACATCTGATATTGTTCATCTATTTGATATATAGTCTTTTTAACATATTGCAATCTCTTAAGTTTAATTTACAAATCAGTTGTATATTTGTTGTTATCCTTTCTAGAAAATGTCCAGTCCAATTCCATTTCAACCTCAATTTATTCAATGATGCTAATTATATATATATATATATATATATATATATATATATTGAATAAATCCTATATATATATATATATATATATATATATATATGACTTGAACTCAGACTTTCAAACTCCCCACTGCTATCCAATCCTTCTTATACAACTGATACACATGATCACATACATGTGAAAAAGATGTATAATTTCCAATATATGTATTTCATCCTGAACCAGCACTCATGGTTCAGCATGAAATACGTATATTGAAAACCATATATCTTTTTCCCAGGTATGTTATCATGTGTATCTGTTGTTAAGAAGGATTGATAGCTGTGGGGAGTTTGGTTGAGCTGTGGGGAGTTTGAGAGTCTGAGTTCAAGTCCCTTATAATTATATTAAGTTTAGTATAGACAATATATATATATAATGAGCATACTAATAGCTCTAAACACACTCTTTGATAAATGCCACAAGAAAAAGCATTTGAAATCTCTATTTTACTATTACATATGTATATTAAATAAAAAAAATTGAACTTAGGATTTTCAGTCTATTCATCCTCCACTTCATCTAAAACAACTGATACACATGTCCACACACATGTAAAAAAGATAAATAATCCCCAATAAACATATTTAATGTAAAACTAACACTCATAAGTTAAGACAGAGTATAATCTCCCACCCATATATACAATCAATTCTTGGCTTATACCAAGATAGCAATTCCTTAATCTTTAATGAGCAGAATTCAATCTTTTCACTCTTCCAATAATTCAACAATTCATTTTATTGAAAAATCAAAGATAGATATGTGATATTTATTCATATATCTAATAAATAGTCTGTGATAATGAATGCTCAATCTGATTGAGATAAGTTGGTATCTGGATTAGACCATTAGTTGAAGGTAAAGTAAGTTACAACAAAAAGTAATACAGAAATGTTATTCAATTACAAGTTAAGCAAAATTTTTCATCTTTCCTGATAATAAGAAATTAAAAAAACTATAAATATTATTTGAATTATTCTTTTGCTTTATGTCTTAATTAAATGTTTTTACTTTCTTTATATTTAGTACATCATCATCATCATCATTATTGTTATCATTATTATTATATAACAACAACAATAAATAATAATAATAATAATAATAATAATAATAATAATAATAATAATAATAATAATAATAATAATAATAATAATAATAATAATAATAATAATAATAATAATAATAATAATAATAATAATAATAATAATAATAATAATAATAATAATAATAATAATAATAATAATAATTCAATTCTTTATTTATTTAATGTACATATCAACAACATTTAGCCAATTATAGATTGCACAGTAATGTAATTATTAGATACAAATCTAAATAAGCATTAAAAAAATTATAAAATAAATAATACCAATAAAATAGAAAAACAATAAAAAGCACAAATAAATAAAAAGGCAATATATCAAATGAAATCAAGGATAATATTTTTTATGAGGACTTTAGTGAATTGTTTAAAATCCAAATTAAAAACATCATCATTACCAAAATCTTTGTTATAAGTTCTAGGTAAATGAAATAAAGGGGAAAATCTTAATACATCAGATTTACAAAATTTCAGTTTAAAAACATTATGAGTACGAGTGTTATAATTCTGTTTCTTAATACCTAAGTTAGAAAGCAAATTAGATACAGAAATATTCTGGGAAATGAATTTATGAAGACGTTTGAGATCTTTTGTTTTTCATCTCAGCAGTAAATCAACATAGCGTTCACTACCTAAACTATTTAATTTTGCAAATTTGTCAAAAATAGACTGAATTCTTATGATATCTGTCCTGATATAATTGAACCATACTCCAAGATGGGAAGAACTAAGGATATAAAAAGTTTAATCTTTGTAAATTTATTAAATGCTTTTCCATATCTGTAAATAGCTCCTACAATTTTAAGAGATTTATTCACCATAAAATTAATGTGATCATGAAAAGATCCATTATTGGAAAATATTATTCCTAGATCTCTTTGATGATCATTTGTTATAATTTTAGAGTCCCCAATATAGTAGGAAAACCTTAAGACTTCAGATTTTCTAGCGCAAGAGACAATGGAGCACTTATCCATATTTATATCTATATAATTATATTCACATCAATTCAAGAAATTATCTATATCACTTTGAAGTAAAAAACAGTCATTAATAGAATAAATATGCCTAAAAATTTTGCAATCATCTGCATAACATAGAAGAATGTTGCCCATGTCAGATATGTATGGGTCAATATTAGTTTTATAGTTGGACACACAGACAAAAATTTCTAAATAAGAATGCCTGAAGCCCTGCAAGATTATGCACTGTTAATAAAACAGATTTCAGGTATGTGAATGGGTTGAACATTTTGTAGACGAATGAGCCTGTATCTCTATGAATATACAAATTGAGAAATTTGATTCCATTATAGTTGTTGTCATTTTCTCAAGCCCATTCCAATAATGAAGCAAGCATTAGATTTTGTTGGATTTGCATGATGAAAGAATCTGGAGTGAAAATGAGAATGACATCAACTTATCATAGATACATTAATGCAGCATTTAATGTAAGATACTTAGGTAAGATCATTTCTTTGCACTTGTTGATCAAAATACTGGAAATAATCACACTTATGGAAAGATTACCACCCCTTTTTCATTTTTATAATATCTGTCATTAAAAGAAGCAATGATGTCATGTAATCAGGTTAGGCACTCGATGATAAGCATTAGTTTTTGTGCATTGTACTCAACTTATTCTAATGCCTGCTTGATATTCTGGATGGATATTGTTCACAAAACAGAGCTATAAAGTTTTGTTATGTCCAAAGATGCTAGATGGTCTTGTTCATAGCAGAGAATGTTTTTAATTTAATCAACACATTTAAATGAAGATTTTACTGTATATTTGCCAAAGTCAAATAGATCAATTATCCATTGTCTTATTATTTCTGTGGCTTTATAATATTAAGCTCTGCAAGAACTGATCTTAAGACAAAAGGGGCATATTTCTTTGTACATTTTAATGTTGGCAAATATTCTGGGCAGAGTAGCTGCAGACAGATAGATATTGTAATATTCCTACTTAATGAAGGCTTTGTCGGAATATTTGCAAAGGACAGTTGTATGTGAATTTTTCTTTGTTTCTTTTGATGTTATAAGATTCAGAGTAAATTTTAAATTGTGGATGTGGAAATTGATTTTAATGGAAAACTCTTGGTTGAACACTGACTCATCAAGTTGGGTACCTTTATCCTCTTTAAGACACATGATCTTATTATCCAAGAAAAAAATTTCTTAACAGTGAGAATACTTTTAGACTACTCCCTGTTGAAAATTTGATTTGATTAAAAATATGATTGGTGCAATTTGGCCAATGATAACTTCTCATTGAGGGTTGTCACATTTCACTTTGGAATACTTTGACTCAATAATCATTAAATTATCAAAATATTCAAATAATGATTTTTAATGACTTTAATTTTTAATTAAAATGAATCTTGCTTTTTATGACTAAGAGAAGATATTCTAGCAATATTGTTAAATGTCTATCATATGACAAAGATAAAGAAACTATGGATTTTTTTATTAGCCTGAATAACAAATATACATAATTATAACCAACATAACTCACATTTATCATCTGTAAATGAACCTATTAATAATCTATAAAGAGAGTGCTTTCCAAATATTAAGTCACAATATTAAAACATCTTCACTTTATAGATTCTAAGATACCATTATACTTTTAATTTTAGTATAAAAAATTATATTTGCTATTTTTAGAATAAAATTCTAAAAAGTAAATCAAGAGATTAAATCAAGGCAAAACTTTCCATACAGTAGTGCCACCCTGTGCCAACGAGAAGGCTTGTACATAAAATTCCTATCTAGTGCCTACTCATCCAATATGCTCAGACTAGTTTCTGGCTTGTGGTCTTTGTCAGTGAGGATCCTTGGATCTGAGAGCACTGCACCTAGATCTTAGAATCTAATGCAACCCTCCAGCAGCCACCTTTTAACTCTACTTAACTACAAAACTATGAGAATGAAATTGAAAACACAATAATATTTTCAATCTAAGCTCAGTAGCTTATATAGTAATATGGGTCTGAAGTCAGTTCAGCACCCATACATTTTGGTGTATTAGGCTCTTTAATAACCATAGCCACCACTATCCTATTAGGAAGGATTGGTGTTAAACCACTAAACATCACATAATCACTATTTCTTATACTAGCGCATAATTGTTATTAAACAAGGCAAAACTTTCCATACGGTAGTGCCACCCTGTGCCAACCAGAGTTTTGCCTTGTTTAATAACAATTATCTGTTAGTATAAGAGATAGTGATCATGTGATGTTAAGAGATTAAATCCTGGCTCCAACTGATATTTATTGAACTACATGGAGTTTTTCTTATTACCAGGAATTTATAAAAAAAAATAAAGACTAAACAATCATTTAACAAAATGTGTTCAATCTAAATAATATTTGATCATGTAATTATATAAATTTATATAAAATTTGATATGTACAAATATAATACATTTGACATATTTTGTATAAATTTTAACATTAACATTATGTAATTCTTCTTTCTTTCTGTTCTAGCATGTAACTTATTGTTATATCTTTTGTTTTAATCAATAAAATTATTTTAAAAGTAAATTGGAAACAAAGAATTTCTGTAGATAATTACATTCAACAAGATATTTTCAAATATATCTGGAATTAATAAAAAATCAGATAATAAGTTAATGAAGTGGTGGTTTCAACAAATCAATATAATTATCTTCTAGGAAGAATATGTTTAACTTTATAAAAATAAAAGTAAGCATTGTTAAAATATATATTTATTTTCATACTTAAAAAAATAAAGATTTAAACATAACACTTTATTTTATACAATTATATTCATTCAAAATTAAATTACTTAATAATATAGTGTTTTAATTCTGCTATTTGAGAATATATATAATATTTAAATTATAATTCTATTAAATATATATATATATAAATGGCTAAGCCTACTAATATATGGAGTATCTGAATTAAGTTCAGGCCCATATGATTTTTTCAGTTGGAGAGCTGACTTTAAAGACATGTAGATGTCTAAAAGTTTCAGATCTTCTTCTAACAATTAACTTTTAGATAAATGCTTTGCTTGAGTTGGTTTTTTAAATCTAATGTCCCAACTCCTCACTGAAGAGACCCATAGGTCGAAACCGGTCTGGGGATTGGGGACAATCCAAGATAAAAATGATTTGAATGTCTTCTCTTGTAGTAGCATTTATCATAAATAAAAAAAAAAGCTTGTTTAGAGCTATTAGCATGCTCTTAATTTTATATATATATATATATATATATATATATATATATATATATATATATATATATATATATATATATATATAAAATATAATATTATGAAAAATTTGTTTAATAGATATCTGAAAATATCAATAAAGTTGTTTGCTTTTTTTTTCTTTAATTTTTTTCCTAAGTTTTGATAAATAGAAATTAATCATTTATGAAATCACTTTAACACATATTAATTTTAATTGTAAAGAAAATTTGTAAAATAATTGGTTTATGTTTACCGTAAATGACCTCCTGCATTGTTAGTGCAGTGGCAGGATAGTAGAGTCTTAGACTTCAAGTACCTTTATTGCATCTCACCCTATGCTTACTCCAGTGCTTTAATTTTTTATAAACTGAATAATAAACCATTCAATTATTAGTATGCTCTTCATGCTTTTGGTGCATGGGATCATGGTAGTCTTTGAAACTCAAGATCCATGATTCATGGCTTCAGTTCTGATATTTCTAGTTCTCAACTTCTTATATATTCCTCAACAATAACACAACTCATTCCTATATTTTAGTTTTCCATAAATAATATAAATAATAAAATCTTAATCATAGTGGCAATGTCTCTTTTATACTACATTGTTGTGCAGGTCGAATTAGAAAATATAGATATAAAAACTGATGTAATTATAAAATCAAATATTTTGGACTTGGGTTGGAAAAAAGTAGTTATTTTTTATTTAAAAAATATGCGCTAAAAGATATCACTTCTTTAAATATGAATGATCTGAAATCTAAGTATCTAAGAATAACATGGATTCTCATATAGATTATTGCTTAAGAATTGTCCATTTTAATTACATTAAAAATAAGTTAGTTAAAGGTAAGAAGTGCTTAAGTAATACATTAATGTTTTCTTATGTAAATAAGTATAAATGTCAATAACTATACAATAACCATTAGAGTATTAAGAGCAGTTGATAATCTTTAATTATTGTCAATGATAGTTTATTATTGACTGCCATTTTTTAAACATACATTATTCTAGCAACTCATTTAGAATTAAATTATAAAAAATAAGTTTTGTGCATCATTAAGACAAATAAAGCTACTGATTTTATCATATTACATATTACTTTTATTTTGCCATCTATAAATTGAGATAATCTAATTGATTTGATCCTTAATTGAATACTCGTTCACTGACCAATGTTAAAGGGTCATCCATTGAAGTCATCTACATAAAGTTTTAATAAACACTAAATTTTAATTCCATGTTATAAGAGGAGAGAAAAATACACAAACCACTCCATCATCAAACTCTTTCAGTTATCTAATCAAAACCCTTAACTAAATTTTAAGTTGTCTTTATGTAAGAACTGGCATTAATTTTGACAATAATAAGCATATATAATCACACTTTTGAGAGGGATTTTTAAACTCTATAATCAGTTTCTATGTTTTGCACTTATAATGTGCATGCTAATTTTTATGTCAGATAGGTTTATTTCTGTGAAGCGTAGTTAGGAAACAAGTTACTATTATTAAAAATCATTTGATATATTGGCATTGTTTTTAAAAGTTAGGTTTTTTGTAAATAAGATTGTGTTGTTCACAAAGCTTTTTATTATACTTTGTAATTTATTTTTTTCTGAATGTATTTTAATTTATAAAAATAATATGTATATAAGCACTTTAGGTTTTCAACTTCATTTCAATTTTATATATAATTAATTTATTCAATAATTTGACATTTAAATTGTTATTCTACATTGAAGAATCCCTAGTATAGTGTTTTTTTAAAGTTCAAATCAATATTTCCATTCAAAATACTTTTCTGTTTATTTTGCTTAGACAAATATTTTATCAAAAGTTAAATTCATAAAAATTTAACAGAATTTTCTGGAGGAAAAAAGTTATCAAACTATGAGTATTTAAAAAAGTATATTTTAAAAAGTCACTAAAAATAGAGGCCATTTGAAATTATTAAACGTTAATAAATTGGAATTTATTTAGTTAAAATTAGATACATTTTTAATCATATGTTTACTACTAAGAAGGTTAAATGATCAGCAAACATCACATGATCACATCTCCAATACTAGAACATAATTATTTATAAACAAAACAAAGCAAAACTCCATATAGTAATGCCACCTATGCTAAACAGAGTAATCAATGGATGCCAGATCTAGATGCAGTGCTCTCAGATCCAAAGCTCCTCACTGACGAAGGTCGCAAGCCAGAAACTAGTCTGGGATATTGGATGAGTAGGCATTAGATAGGGATTTTATGCACAAGCCTTCTGGCATCCATTGATTACTCTGTTTAGCACAGGTGGCACTACTATATGGAGTTTTGCTTTGCTTTGTTTAAGGTTAAATGATATTGGAGTATTAAAACAACTGGTTTAGACATCAGTCTCATTAGTTATTTAATATATTAATTTTTTTGAATTGAATGTTTTACAGCAGTGATAGGGGCTGACGACTCAGAAACTAAATTCTTGAATAAATTTTCAATTTCTGAGGAAAGTTAAAAATAAGATTCTGACTATAATCAATTAAATATAATTATTAGATCAACCTATCATATGATACTTGAAGGTCACGTGACCTGTCAAACAAGTAATAATTAGATTATTTAACATGTTTATTTAACTGAACAGACTAGGATTTATTTTATTTTAGTTTTAAAGTAGGGTTATAATAATATATAGCAGGGGTGTCCAACTAGTCGATCGTGATCCACCGGTCGATCGCGAGACCAATCTGGCAAGAGCAGTCAGGTAACGAGTGAAACAAATTAAGTCAAGATTTTCAAGTTTTTTTTTTTTTGTTGTTGTTTTCGTTCTAAATTTTTTTCAATTCTAGATGAAGTCGACTAAGCCATATCATTATTGAAAATAATATTTTTAATCTTGATTTAATGTAGCTAATTTGAATTAATAAATATTGTTAATAATTATTCATGATGCTTTAATTCTTCCGGACATGAGTTTTTGGCCCGTTAAATAATTGTTATTTTTCACTAGGTAGATATATAAAAATAGTATGTATTTCACACCTCCCTCCACTTAGACTACGTCTATGACAACAAGTCGATCGCAACACATTTTAAAAATAAAAAGTAGATCTTATGAACACAAAAGTTGGCCACACCTGGTATATAGTATATAGTAATAACAAAACTTTGAATGTAAGATTGTTTACATGTGTGAAAAATAAGTAAAATTGAAGGGGGGGGGGATTGTAATACAATTGCGATTATAGCATATATCATTGAGTGAAAAGAATAATAAAATGTGTCAAGTAATTGTGGTACTGTTAATGTGATCAAATGGGTCTTATTTAATTTTGATCTTATTGGTTTAGGAAGAATATTTTATATTTGTGGGATGTAGGATTAAACATCACGTGATGCACTATAAAACAGAGAATAAAAAAATAAAAATAGTGTTCATTACATTAGATAAAAACCCTCTTCATATATTGTCAATGAGTGTAATAACTATGTATGTGAGTCATGCCAATGAGAATATTATTTGGGTACATTACAACAAAAATGTTCCATGATTTATTTTTATGATATAGGTCGTGTAAGAGATTTAAATTGACAAAGTGAATTTTGTAGGAAAAAAAAGATTTTGGTGAAAAATAATTTGACATTGACTTTAATTAAGTAGTTTACATATTTGGATTAGATAACACTATATAAACTTTTTTGTGATATAATTATTATTGAATAATAGTAAACATATTATTTGATGAAAAATTATTTTCAGTTCCAATTTATATATTTCCCAATACCTAATCTTTTTTTAAAAAAGATTGTGAGAGAAGTATATTGGTGATTGTTTATCTTTTCGACATGTATGTGTTCAGGTAAATCAATGTTATGAGATAGAGTGGAGAATAATGGGTCGTGTGAAAGTCTGTGCTCATATAACCTATATATTACGTATTTTGATACAGGTATATAATAAGCCTGTAATTCAGTTATTAAACAGATTAATTAATGTTTTAAAAAAATATCATTAATGGAGGAATAAAGTACCAAAAGAATTGACAGAAATGAGGTTATCCATTTTAAGAATGTTTTTGATTAATATAGGAATTTTAGCTCTTGAATTCACAAATCTATTCTAGTGTTGAACTACAGAACATAAATCTTTATTAAAGAAATGTAATAAAACATTTCAAGCTTCCTGTTACTGAATATAATAAAATTTTATTATATGTAAGTTAAGTTCTCAGTTTGAAGTCTGGTTGATAAAATAATTTGATGATAACCAAAAGATAACATTTAATCATTTGTTACTGATGATTGTTCATCACATACCATCCATTTTACATAATTTATTAGGTGCAAAGTCTCAAAGTTTAATCCAGTTTCCTAACCTGTACCCTCTCTTCTCCAAATTATACCAGCTTACTTCCAGTTATTTAGGTATCAGATCCATAAATAAATACTTGTAAAACACATATATTAAACACCTCCCTTTTCAAACACATAGGTATATTTACTTTCAATATTAAATTATTTCTGCCAAAATATTTTTATCCAAATTTAATTCTATGATTAATTTTCAAATATGTTTATATCTGCATTACTATTCTTGCAATTTACAATTATCAGTTTTTGTTTTAAAATCCACCACACATTATTACAGTTCATTATTAGAGTCTTTTTAATATTCATTTTTATTTTTATTTTCTTATTTTCATCTGATAACTCTTACAATATTTTTTTGAAAATCTGAAACAAAAGTAACCACATTATTTTCAAATTGCAGATAAATGAAGTAACCTTCAAATATTTTTATTTCATTAGATTTTCAATTTAATTTACAAAAAAGTAAAAGGTTTTGTAAATATTGAATTACCCTGTCATACACTTTCATGAATGTCAATTTTCTTAGTATCATCATGTAATATAGTAATCTAGTTACTGCTGTTACACTTTGATAAATATTCTTAAAAATCTGGCAATATTCTGCACCTATATTTTGATAATCCAAAACTTTAATCATGATGGAAATGCTTTTAAAATCAAATATCATTTTATAATCTACAAATTCAAAGCTTAATGGAAAATCTTATAAATTAATATTCTTAATAATTCTCTCAATACTTTGATGTGAACTAAAATGCTTATACTTTTAAATACAGTGTATTCTTCTAGTTTGCTAGAATCAAAAGTTCACTATTGATGAGTTCTAGTTGTCTTAATAAAGATTTTGTATAGAACTGATTGGTTTGTAATTTCTAATATCACTTTTCTTAAATATCAATATTACTACTGTTTTTTCTCAAGCATTCAATTCATTTTCATCATTTAGACAAATGCTATGTAATTTTGTCAAGGATTGTTTTTATTTCATCACCCTTTTCTATGGTATCTATAATAATTCCATTATGTCATAAAACTTTTCTCTTTTTCGTAGATTTAATTGTATGATTCAACTTCATTTAAATTATCTGGCAATTCATGAAATAATAATAATTTTGGGAAATGTTTTATTTTCTTGCTCTTTATTAATATTTAGTTCTTATATCACTTGTCCACAAGTAAAATAATTTTTCATTCAATATTAAGATGTTGGGTGCAGAAAGGAGTTTGCTATTAACTGAAAGGAGACCCTTTGAATCCTCTTGGAGGCCTTAAAGAAACTGAGCAGGGCAAATTCCTAATTTCCACTCCATACATTCTTGTTGTTGCAGCTGTTATTACTATGTGATTATTTATATAGTATATGAACATGGATGAGCTGCTCACCAACACGCATTAGCCAATGTGGTGAGTTTATTGGCTTTTTACCTCTGAGTTTAAGAATATTTTTTCCAATATATTCAATCATGACAGACAAAAATAAATCATGGCACTTATTCCCAGGAGGCTGTAAAGTCACCAACCAAGGCGGCAGTTGGTGGCCAAAGGCAGAGGGTGCTAAGAATCCCCTGATTGCAAACTCAGGCTGCCATTTGATGACGACTTTTTATTTAGGTACTTATAACTGCAGATCACTTTCAAGTGAAGGAAGATTGCAAGAGTTAGAAGAAGAACTGTCTTATATTAAATGGGACATTATTGGACTTTGTGAAGTTAGAAGGAAAGGTGAAGAAACAATTGATTTAAAAAGTGGGCATATACTCTACTATAAAGGCACAAATATTGAAAATACAAGTGGAGTAGGATTCATTATAAATAAAAAATGGAAGAATAACATTGTGTAGATTGATGGTGTATTGGACAGATTGGCAAGATTAGTTTTACAACTTAATAGCAGATACCAAATGCAGATAATTCAGGTTTATGCCCCAACAAGTTCTCATAGTGATTAAGTTATAGAAGATTTTTATATGGATGTACAAAAGGCTTTTGATCAGAGTAAACAACATTTTAAAATTGTTATGGGAGACCTTAATGCTAGAATTGGTAAACAAATGAAAGATGAAAATGCTGTAGGTAATTTTGGTTATGGTAGTAGAAATGAGAGAGGACATAGACTTGTGGAGTTTGCAGAAAAAGAAAAACTTTATATTATGAATTCTTTTTTTGAGAAAAATGTTATAAGGAAATGGACATGGAAGCATCCAAATAAAGGTACAACAGAATTGGATTATATTTTGACTAACAGAAAATACATATTTCAAGATTGTAATGTTCTTAATAAATTTAAGACAGGAAGTGATCATCGATTAGCGAGATGTAAGGTACATGTTAATGCAAAACTAGAGAGACAAAAATTATTAAAAAAAACAATATTTACAGTTGATATTTCTAATCTTCAGAAGCATTCTAATGAATTTAAATTAGAACTTATAAATCGGTTTCAAGTATTAGTAGATTTTGAACATGATTCAGATTTGAATGTCATTAATAGGAAAATAACCGATACACTTTTAAAAACTGCAACAAAGATAGCTGGTAGAAAAAAGCAGCAATTGACCAATAAAATTTCTACTGAGACTAGAGAATTTATGAAGAAAAAAAAGAATTTGAGGATATACAACAATGCATTAAAAAAGATTGTAATATCTTGAATTTTGTAAAATGGTGCAGAAAAGAGTTGAAAATGATATAAGAAAGTATAATTGTGAGCTAGCAAGGAAAGCTGTAGAAGAGAATAAAAGACTAAAGAGTATAAAACAACATTTTGGTATTGGTAAGAAATTTATATCTGCAATAAGAAAAAAAGATGGCATTATTGCTAAAAAGAGAGATGACATCTTGAAATGTGTAGAAGACTTCTATCAAGATTTATATAGTAATAAAGAACAAATGCCTTCTATACCTATTATGTTTTCTGAATTGCCCAGAATTTTAAATGAGGAAGTGAGACATAATTAAATTTATGAAGAAATGGAAGGCTCCGGGTAATGATGGAATTATAATTGATATATTAAAAGAAGCAGGTGAAGAAATATAATTTTTTTAAGCAAAGTTATATACCAAATGTCTAAATGGTAAAGATGTACCAGATGATGGAAGAATGCCATATTAATATTAATATTTAAAAAAGGTGATAAAGAAGATATTAGAAATTACAGACCTATCAGTCTTTTATCAGTTTTATCCAAAATTTTTACTAAGATAATTACAACTCGTCTACAGAAAACACTGGATTTGCACCAACCAAGAGAACAAGCTGGATTTAAAAGTGGTTTTAGTACAGTAGATCATATCCAGGTATTGAGAGAAATTATAGAAGGACAAATGAATATGAGTTGCCATTATGCTTAAGATTTATAGATTATGAAAAGGCATTGGATCGTCAAGGTGTAGATCCAGGATATTGTCATATTTTAAAGAATATTTATAAAAATGAAACAGCAACAATTAGATTACATAATGACAATAGGAAAATCAACATTGAAAAGGGTGTAAGACAGGGTGACTCCATATCTCCAAAACTTTTTACAGCAGTGCTGCAAGTAATATTTTGTGGATTAAAATGGGAAGCTAAAGGAGTGAAAATAAATGGAGATTATTTAAGTCATTTAGATTTTGCAGATGATGTAGTTGTTTTTGCGAATAATGCTTTTGAGCTACATGAAATGTTGCAGGAGTTATCAGATGAAAATAGGAATGTAGGACCAAAGATAAATGTTAAAAAGACTAAAGTAATGATTAATAGATTTTCTCAAAATATGAAAATAAAAATTGATTATGATGAGTTAGAAGAAGTTAACAGTTACAAATACCTTGGTCAGATTAATAATACAGATGGAAATATGATGGATGAAATTAATCATAGAATTAAATTTGGTTGGAATGCTTTTGGTAGAAATAACTTGATACTAAAAGGAAATATGCCTATGTGTTTGAAAAGGAAGGCATTTAATAAATATGTTTTGCCAGTTCTTACTTATGGATCTGAGACTTGGACACTTAATAGAAGAACAATACAGAGACTTCAGACCACTCAAAGAAGTATGGAGAGATGCATGTTGGGAGTAACAAGAAGAGATCGAAAATGTAATGTATGGGTAAGAGAACAAACAGGTGTTACTGACTTCATTGAAAAAATTAAAAGACTGAAGTAGAGTTGGGCTGGACATATTGTTAGAAGAGATGATAGTAGATGGACAATTGAAATTTTAAACTGGATTCCAAGAGATTGTAAAAGACCCAGAAAGACATCACATGTGAGATGGATGGATGAAATAAGAAAGTGTGCAGGGGTGATGTGGTGAAGAGAAGCTAAAGATAGGACAAGATGGATTGAACTTGGAGAGACCTTCTTCCTGCAGCAGATTGATAATGGTTGATGATGATGATTAAGATGTTGTTTTACATATTGAAAATTTTAATTTCTTATATAGCTTTCCTTGCCAATTCAGAATTATATGTTTTTGTATTATTATTAATTCTTTTTAACATCATTTTACAAAACTCTAAATAATCAGTTTTTTTAATGGATAATTTAAATTTTTTTCACATTTCTTCTTTTCTTTAGACATTGTCTTTTCTCAGTAGAAAATATATTGAGAAATTGCTATTTTTTGTACCAGCTACCTTTCTTGCAATTTTTAATAAAGTATCAATTATCTTTTTATAATTTCAGTCAAGTCTGAATCTTTAATGTCTGTTAATATTTTAAAACAATTTCCAGGTTATAATTTAAATTCATTGATGTATTTCTCAAGATTAGAAAAATCAAAATTGTTACTACCATTTTACTGAATAATCTTCACTTCTCTAGTTTGCATTACAATGTAACTTACATTTTCCTACTTATTATTACTCCTTGTTTTGAATCTATTAAGAATACTACATTCTTGAAATTTATATTAGTTAAAATATAATTGAATCTATTAAGAATACTACATTCTTGAAATTTATATTAGTTAAAATATAATTGAAGTCTATGGTACCTTTATTTAAAAGCTTTGATGTATATTTCCATTTAGTGTTTTTTTCAAAAACAAATACATAATATATAGATTTTCTTTTTCTGTAAAATCCCAAAATCCAAGCTGCTTCATTTACTCACAGCATTTTCATCTTTCAGTCATTTATCAAACCTATATTAACATCTCCATGACAATTTTAACATGTTTTTTCTGTTAAAAAAGTATTTTATATATTCATATAAAATTCCTTTACTTCTTACATACAATGAGAAGTAGTTAGCACATAAACCTGAATGATCTGCACTTGATAATTTATATTAAATTAGATAATTAATCCTGCCATTTTATTGTTTTTCCAATTTTATTTATAACAATCTTACTTCACTTATGCTTTTAATATGTGTGTCTTCATAATAAAATATATGTCCACTTTTTAAATTAATTGATTCTTCACTTTTTCTTCTAACTTCGCAAAGTTCAACACTGCTTCATTTAATATTAAATAGTTTCTTTTCACAATTCATGCAATATTCCATCTCTTGAAAAATTGACCTGCATTTGTCATTACCTAAATAAAATTTTGTCATCTAAATGCAACTTCAATCTGCAGTCATATATATATATATATATATATATATATATATATATATATATATATATATATATATATATATATATATATATATATATAATTACAATTAAATCAATCTCCATCAAGTTTTAAATAAATAAGCATCTGTCAGTTAGCAAATGATAAAGAACAGAATGGAAATATTTGTTCTTTAAGCTTTCAATATTCATAAACTTTTGTTTAGCAACACTTTTGTAAATTCAGAGAAATTTTAATATATTAGTTAGGTGAAATTGCCATATTAATACTTTTTAAACTTAAAATCAATTATACAAGAATAAATGCAGAAGTCATTTTTAATATTTAATTAGAAATTAATAATTGTAAATATAAAAATAGCCTAGCTTAGCATATATATTATAATGATCGGGGAGATATAGACTTAACGTAATCTGCACTACAGGGTGCCACTAGGCATTTGAACCTAGAAAATTTATATAGTAGGCAGATACGTAAGTAAAAAAAAAATTATATTGGTTGATTCCGATCGTTAGCCCATTGTCACTAGCTCAGAAGAGTAGCAGAGATTTATATTTATAAATTCTTATCTAAGACTATTTCTAATATAAAACAAAGAATAAAATAAGCCACTGCCAGTAATTAATACACAAACAACATTTATTTATGCACATATATAATCATTTTAGAATTTGAGGAATAACATTTATTATTTAGATTTTAATATTAACTTTTAATTTAAATTATTATTTTTAGATTTTAAATCATCCACACAGATGAAATTTATACCTATTTTA
>JAQFVV010012518.1:217500-265000 GCA_028023455.1 Epiperipatus broadwayi | reverse complement strand
CAAATGATTAAAATAAATTAACATCAAAAAATGGCCTGCAATCAATAGGTTCTTTAAAAATCTGTCTGCTTGGTTATCCCATTATTATATTTTGTGCTTCAATGACCAATAATCCATCATCATTATTATTTAAATATCACCACAATATGAATATACCATTAATTTGAATGTGGTAAGTTAAATTATACTAATGACACTCTATGAAGCTATTGTAAGAAAAATTCTAGTAACTAAAAAAATAATTAAATTAATTATTAAACCTCAATTATTTATATTTGAAAAATACTGAAAGCTCAAAAAAATACAACAAAAAGTCCATTGCATTTCAAGAATTACTTTATATTTAATATAATATGGAAAGAATTTCTTGGGATACATTAATAAAAATAAATATACTGTATATAAAGAGTGTTAATCTTCCTTTCAATATTATTTTAACTTCATTAATTTTATCACTTCTATATTTCAGCAATATGCTAAACATTTTATTTCATCGGTTACATAAACAATATATTCCCCAAATATTTTTATTGCATTTATTTAGTAATATACATAATTCAATAAGACAGTAGTCAGGAGACGTTTTTAGAACAAAAACTCAATTTTGAGAATTGAATGATTTTTGATTAAAAAGAAGGAAAATTATTATTTATATTAAAAATATTCTCAACACATTTTTCTTAGAACTTATTTTGATATTTTATTGTTTTACTAATATAATAAAATATTTTAAAAATATTGTCTTATTATGATGCCCACTCTAAACCAGTTTCAAATTAGCTTCATCTCTGTCTTGTTTATGGAATTGACAATATATATATATTTATTGTAACGATATATAAAGATGTCGTTACATTAATTTAAAATAAAAACTTAAAAGTTCGCATATAAAAATAAGTGTATTAAAAAGAAAAAAAAACTAAATGCTAAAATTAAAATGTTTGTTAAACATATACATTCGCACAGATGCCAAACTTTAAAAATATTTTTTTTTTTAAAAAACAAATAAATAAGTATTTGAACGTACTTTTATATATAAAAAAAAAAAGTATAAGATTTAAAAATAAAAACAGGTATTAATTAATTCTTGTAATCTGTAAATGTAAATGATTGTTTATAAATTGTTTGAAAAGCACTAAGCCTTGGCTCGGACCCTAACGAAAGTGATGGATTAGTGACGTTTTGTTGATTGAATCTGTGTGGATAATATAAAAAGGGAAATACAGTTTTTTCGGGAGTTCCAGCGTTGTGTGTTTGAGAGATGTGGTAGGACGCACATACCACACTCTCTATTTAAAAAAGAAAAAGGAAAAGACTGTGATACCTTGAACCAGCTATTGCCATCTCCAGAACATTATCTTCCAATGGAGGCGTCGCGGGAATTAAAAACAGGAACCTGGACTCTTCTACCATAAGCTATATGAAATGAACAATTATTAAAATCAATTAAGAACTTTCATCAAGTTTTATAAATTGATAAACAAGCCAACTTAAATGTTAAAAATGAACTCTTATCTGACTTTTGTAAGTTTTTAAATCAAATTAATAATGTTTAATTTTATATGTTTTCCGATTGATAAAAATCATTTCCATTTTTTTTTTCTCTTATTGTATAAATTATTTGTTGTTTAAATTTTAAATGATGAAATTTAAGGTTGGGTATAGACGTTGCATAGATTCGTTAGCGGTTGATAATGTTGTGGTTTTCACATTCGATTAGAATATATGTCAACGATATCACTGCAAGCATCTTACGATGAATGCTAATGGGATTTGTATATTCCCTATGCAAGTTACGCTTATCGATGACTTTGTATTTTGATCGGTTGTGTTTAATTTGGAATGTTTTTGACCGTGGAATCTGTGCAGCTGATCTATACTCAACATTTTAAAACAAATTTTATAAAATTCATTTGTGCGAATGTATCTAAATGTTAAATTTAAGTCAGGCGTGAATGGCTATATAGTTTTGTAAAGTTATATTAAGGGAGGGTAATCTTAGGTTATTCATTTTGTAGTTGAATTGGCTCAATGGATTGGATATATTTGTGTAATTAGTAGATGTAGTATGAGATCTGCTTTGGACAGGATTGCATATATATGCCACACACCTTTTGTTTGCCTATGGATGGGTTGGTAAGTCGGCAGAAGACCGCAGTCCATTCCTATGGAGTTTTTGTTTATTGCTCTACTTGCCAACAGATGTGACATTCCTGTTGGTGGAGAGTCAATGTCTTCTCTAATTCTACTTACTGTTCAGATGTACTTTCCTGACAGTATAGTATTTTGTGTTGTCGTATCATGCTACATTGAATACATGAATGTATCAGATGGATTCGCGCCAGTTTGGTTGCGAAATTTGTGGCCTAAGGTTAAATCAGGGAAGAATATTTTCTTTTCAAATGCAGATCTATGTAGTCTATTCATACTTGACTATCTAAATAAAATATTAAACTCATTGAAACTTAGTTAAATGTAAAATTAAAAGTTAATATAAAAATCTAAAATGTTAAACTTATTCCTCAAAATTTAAATGTTATTTTATATGTGCGTAAATAAATATTTTTATGTGTTAATTTCTGGCAGTGGCTTTTATTTATTGATATTTAAGATATAAATTAAGATATAGATTTTTATCTCTGCGTCTCCGCTGAGCTAGTGACTTGAGCTAACGATCGGAATATTTAAATAAAGTGGAATCTTAACAGCGCGTATCTGCCTACTTTATAAATTTTTCTAGGCTCAAATGCCTAGATGGCACCCGGGTAGTTGCAGATATTGTTTTTGCAGTTAGATTTGATCTCCAGTTACATTCCGATTGTTATAACTGGCTACCCAACTTGGGCCGATCTTTAATAAACACGAGTGCCCTGAGAATTTTAAAAGTGAAGCATGCCCGTAAATTTTTTTCTGAAATTGTATAAATATATTTGTTGTATTGACATGGAGTTACAGTTTGAAATTTTGTCTTAAAGGTACTGCCAGTAAGAAAAATTGCGCATATGTAAAGAGAAATACGAGGAATAAAAAGTAATAAATAAAACGTAATTAATAAATATAAATCATAATTTTTTTTTTAAAAAAAAGTCTTGTTTAAAATCTAATCGTTCAACTTGCCTAAGTAATAGTTAAAGGTAGGAGAAATGAAACTTGGAAGAGAGGGGGCAGAAATTTAGCTGGTAATAGGAAATCAACAGTCAACTTTTTTTTTTGTAATCATTATATTTGTGTGTAATTACTGTTTTGTCTTGTAAAAAAAAAAGTTTTGTCCTTTTGAAATTTTCATATATAATCAATTTGTGTAACTTAATTACTAACACTAAGTAAATTCTTTTTTTTATTTTTAATGTTTTTGTTTTTTGAGGAAGTTTACTGATATGTAACGATATATAAATATGTCGTTACATTAATTTAAAATAAAAACTTAAAAGTTCGCATATAAAAATAAGTGTATTAAAAAGAAAAAAAAACTAAACGCTAAAATTAAAATGTTTGTTCCACATATACATTCGCACAGATGCCAAACTTTAAAAATATTTTTTTTTTAAAAAACAAATAAATAAGTATTTGAACGTACTTTTTTATATAAAAAAAAAGTATAAGATTTAAAAATAAAAACAGGTATTAATTAATTCTTGTAATCTGTAAATGGAAATGATTGTTTATAAATTGTTTGAAAAGCACTAAACCTTGGCTCGGATCCTAACGAAAGTGATGGATTAGTGACGTTTTGTTGATTGAATCTGTGTGGATAATATAAAAAGGGAAATACAGTTTTTTCGGGAGTTCCAGCGTTGTGTGTTTGAGAGATGTGGTAGGACGCACATACCACACTCTCTATTTAAAAAAGAAAAAGGAAAAGACTGTGATACCTTGAACCAGCTATTGCCATCTCCAGAACATTATCTTCCAATGGAGGCATCACGGGAATTAAAAACAGGAACCTGGACTCTTCTACCATAAGCTATATGAAATGAACAATTATTAAAATCAATTAAGAACTTTTGTCAAGTTTTATAAATTGATAAACAAGCCAACTTAAATGTTAAAAATGGACTCTTATCTGACTTTTGTAAGTTTTTAAATCAAATTAATAATGTTTAATTTTATATGTTTTCCGATTGATAAAAATCATTTCCATTTTTTTTTCTCTTATTGTATAAATTATTTGTTGTTTAAATTTTAAATGATGAAATTTAAGGTTGGGTATAGACATTGCATAGATTCGTTAGCGGTTGATAATGTTGTGGTTTTCACATTCGATTAGAATATATGTCAACGATATCACTGCAAGTATCTTACAATGAATGCTAATGGGATTTGTATATTCCCTATGCAAGTGAAGCTTATCGATGACTTTGTATTTTGATTGGTTGTGTTTAATTTGGAATGTTTTTGACTGTGGAATCTGTGCAGCTGATCTATACTCAACATTTTAAAACAAATTTTATAAAATTCATTTGTGCGAATGTATCTAAATGTTAAATTTAAGTCGGGCGTGAATGGCTATATAGTTTTGTAAAGTTATATTAAGGGAGGGTAATCTTAGGTTATTCGTTTCGTAGTTGAATTGGCTCAATGAATTGGATATATTTGTGTAATTAGTAGATGTAGTATGAGATCCACTTTGGGCAGGATTGCATTTATACGCCACACACCTTCTGTTTGCCTATGGATGGGTTGGTAAGTCGGCAGAAGACTGCAGTCCATTCCTATGGAGTTTTTTGTTTATTGTTCTACTTGCCAACAGATGTGACATTCCTGTTGGTGGAGAGTCAATGTCTTCTCTAATTCTACTTACTGTTCAGATGTACTTTCCTGACAGTATAATATTTTGTGTTGTCGTATCATGCTACATTGAATACATGAATGTATCAGATGGATTGGCGCCAGTTTGGTTGCGAAATTTGTGGCCTAAGGTTAAATCAGGGAAGAATATTTTCTTTTCAAATGCAGATCTATGTAAGTCTATTCATACTTGACTATCTAAATAAAATATTAAACTCATTGAAACTTAGTTAAATGTAAAATTAAAAGTTAATATAAAAATCTAAAATGTTAAACTTATTCCTCAAAATTTAAATGTTATTTTATATGTGCGTAAATAAATATTTTTATGTGTTAATTTCTGGCAGTGGCTTTTATTTATTGATATTTAAGATATAAATTAAGATATAGATTTTTATCTCTGCGTCTCCGCTGAGCTAGTGACTTGAGCTAACGATCGGAATATTTAAATAAAGTGGAATCTTAACAGCGCGTATCTGCCTACTTTATAAATTTTTCTAGGCTCAAATGCCTAGATGGCGCCCTGGTAGTTGCAGATATTGTTTTTGCGGTTAGATTCGATCTTCACTTTCATTTCGATCGTTATAATATATATATATATAGTACAGACTGTCTCACAGCCAATAACACAATAGATAAATAATCTTGTTAGTATAAGTGTGCATATAAAGGTTAAAAAAATATAGATAAAAGTAACATACAAGTAGTTAACCCAAAGTCTAGAATGACAATTATTAATTAAGTAATAATATTTCTTGATATTTTGAAAGGTTATATTAAATTTTTTTTCTCTTCACTAGTAAAAATTGTAATTATAAATATGCGACTTTTTTCGCATGCATTAGTGAAGTTATAATTATACTATAATGTGTAATAGGTCTGCTTAGCACTTTCAAGATTTAATGTTCGAATCTCATGCTCATAGCTAAGCAGACCTATTATACATTATATTATAATTATAGATTCACTAATGCATGTGAAAGGTTATAAATAATTTAGAATTACAAAAAATGTCTCCAATGTAATTGGTATATTTTTAATTAATTAATTTTTTGATTTTGACAAAAATCAAAATTTTTAATATAGCAAAAATAAAAAAAACTACATTGCATAAACAAAAATGTTTATTTTAATATAGGTGAGTTAATTTAAATCTAGATTGTTACTTAAAAGTTTAAGAAAAATTTTAATTAAAAAATATTTTTGAATCTATTTTATTTTAATAAATATGAGATACATGATATCAAATACTGTATTACAGGTAAAGAGAAAGAAAAGTACTTGACTTTAATTCCTTTACTTATCAATCAGGACATTTCTTTGTATAGCTATAAATACTAAGGATAGTTTAACTTAAAAAGCATACAGAATGAAAATGAAGGCAATTACTATCAGCCACCATGCTGATTAAGTTAGAGACTTTCAAAGAATAATCAACAACAATGTATAGCATTAATCATTAGTTCTATCTGAATGTTGTAAATTACATCCCATAAGGCAGGGGTCCCCAACCTTTTTGCACTTAAGAGCACATTCTATAATACCAACCAGGTGGTGGGCACCATTTATTTTTTCAATGTAAATTTATAGTTGGATATTGTTAATAATACACATAATGTACAAAAAAATATTTATTTCAAAAATAAAATTTTAACATATAGTTAACGTTTATATTTTTACGCTGTAAAAGTATAGTATGCCCTACAATTTGATTACAATATAATACAATAATTTATAAGAAATTTTAAAAATTAAATTTATTTGTATCAGATAAATAATTTTTTATCGTGTTCGGATAGCGGCGGGCACACGTAAAATGGTCTGCAGGTACCATGGTGCCCACAGGCATAGGGTTGGGGATCCCTGCCATAAGACATAGTTATCTGTTCAGTTAATCAAAACAAATCTATAAGGCAGTCTGTTGCACATATGTATAAAAGTACAGATAAGAAAAAACTTATTGTCACTCTTATACATGCTTTTTATACATGAAGCTTATTTTGACATATGTATAAATACATATGGAAACTTTCTACTTTTGGGAAAAGTATATTATATAGAAATGTTAATTTAAAATATTTCCTCACTTAAAAAAATGCAAGAAAAATCAGTTGCTAAAAAAAATCATCTTATATAATCTTTTGTTAAAAATTGAAGCCTAGTAAATAACTTTGAAAAAATTAGAAAGGTGTTAATTAATGGTCATAAGTCTGAAAAAATTTCAAGTTTAGAGAACAAAGAAACTTGTCAATTGATGTCCTAAGAAAAAAAATTGAGAAATTTTATAGCTCCCAGAAAATAGAAACTAAGTTATATTTTTTCTTTTACAATTATTCTAGAAATATTTTATATTGTTTATTGATTAGTTTTTTTTTTTACTGTGAGATTATTTTTTAATGTTAATAATAAATAAAAATCTTAAAATATGAATTAATAAATATGATTGTATAAAAATAGAGGCAAAAAGGAAAATAATTTGATATTATTATTTAAAAAAATAACAGATTATGTATTTTAAAGCAAATTAATTATTCTAAATATATTTTATAAAATTGGTATTATAATAGTCAAAAATGCACAGCTGACATGAAAATGACCCAATGGTAATCTGCATGCTGCTCCACATTCCAATGTCACATGATCAAAAACCTTTTCTTTTTATATCCTGCTAGCTCAAATATAAGAGACTCTATCATATTTAAATTAATCTTATTGATTGCAATAAACGACAAAGGCTAAAAATAATGAAAAATTACAATTTATTTATATATATACATCAATTTTAAGATCAAACAATAATGTAATTGACAATAATCCACAGGAAACACCAGTCTATAAGTTCTTTTACCCAAGATTGAATTTAGACTAATTATGTATTATTTTATTTAACTGTTCTATCTAGTTTGAATGCAAATTAATACAATTAGAGATTTATTGACTTTATCATTATTACTATGCACAGACAATATATAGCAATACACATCTTAATTGTCTCTGGACAGATTTGCTGTGCAGACAAACTCACAACTCACTTTTAAGACACTATATTTACAGTTTCACAATATGCTAAGTCATTTCAAACCAACCCAATAGATAAAGTAGAATAATATCAATCACTTCTGGATGTAGGGTAGGTAAATAATAAAAGCACTAAGGGTAAGGGACAGGTACCACCATCTGATTTACACTTAGCTAAAGAATATATAAAAGCAGCATATACTATATGATAGGAATGTCATCTAACAACATACTACTATTCAAAGTAAGTTTTTGGGTGTGAGTCACCATGGCGCCCGCAGACCATTTTACGTGAGCCAGCCATTATCCAAACACAATAAAAAATCATTTATCTGATACAAATAAATTTACTTTTTAAATTTTTTTATAAATTATTATGTTGTAATAATCAAATGTTAAAATTTTATTTTTGAAATAAATATTTTTTTGTACATTATGTTTATTATTAACAATATCCAATTATAAATTTTCATTGAAAAAATAAATGGTGCCCGCCACCTGGCCGGTATTATAGAATGTGCTCTTAAGTGCAAAAAGGTTGGGGCCACTACTTTATATCATGATAGTTTTCATTGATTGTCATTCTTTAAAACAATTTATTGCAACAGGTCAGTGTTTACAGTTGGAACATGTCTAAATGAGAATTTCTATATCATTAAGTTGCATAAAGTAGAATGTTATTAAATTCTCTGTCTCTTATATAAGTCCTAAAAATAAATAATTTGATAATAATAATTTATCAAATACATAATAAAAGTTAACTACTTGGAGAGCCAAATAATTACAGTACAATAACAACACATATAAAAAGTTATAAATCTTGATTTCAGAAATATTTCTTTCCCTAATTTGATTATAAAAAAATAATAGTAAAGGTACATTATTCTGGAAAGATTATAAATTTAATAAAACACTATTTCTAAGCAGTTATTTAGAAATAATATTTTATTAAATTTATCGTCTTTCCAGAATAGTGTACCTTTATTGTTACTTTTTAATAGTTTATTATATTTACTCTGCTACAAGATTATTTATTATAAACTAGATTTAACAATGTATACCATTTAGTAGTGTTGTATCTCCATTTCAAACTACTTTTTAGTTTATGGCCAGCATCTTTAGGAACTTGGGCTTAACATACAATCACATCAATAATCTATCTTTGACAATTTTATATTATCATGTTAACAGTTTAAAATAAAAATAAAAATACCTTAAGGTGTAGAGCATAAATTATCGTGCATAGTAGTTATATAAATATAACAATTTATTAATCTAATTTTCTTATTATCTCCAAGCAGGATGAAGGATATAAGGCAAACACTAATATGGGAATATTGACTTTAAAGCATTAGTACTTGGGATCTATTCATTATTGAAACTTACAATAAATGACTGTGGAATAAAATCAAAATTGCTGTAAATGAAAATCATGTGTTAAATGTAAGTAGAGAAAACCATAGTGATCTATAATTGCTTCTAGTTTTTTAATAAACATATAGTTGTCAGCCCAATGTCAGATTTATATAACTCTACAAGCAAGTTGACTTGATTCCAAGCACTTAAGGTATTTTAAACAGATTTAGCTTATAAAAAGTCTTTATTGATGAATGTCATAAACCAGTATGCAATGCTTACTCAAGTTTACAGCAAATGGTTTTGAAGCATTCACAATAGTTTCTTCTAATGCAGAGTATAAAAAACAGCTCTTGAAACATATGTTAAATAAATGTAAGCAGAGAAATTTGTGACATATTGTTACTTACTATTATTATATAAGCATTGCAATCAATCAATCAATAAATATGATATAATATAAACATGAAAAAATGTTAAAATGGTAAATATATTATTTTTATAAAAATATTAAACTATTCTAATGTTGTTTATAATTGAAAATTCAGATTAGAAAAATGCTTTTTAGTTTGTAAAAAAACATATTTTATAACATTGAAATTTTTATTTATGAAAAGAATACGTATTATATTACAAAACTCATGAATGAATTATATTCTGTTTTCTATTATAAAATATATTAGTTTGAAACACTTATAAATGAAATATTATGTTTGGCTGACATTTAAATTTTTAGAGAATGCTGGATTATTCTTTCTTTTAATTTATAAATATTATGTTCGTATTTTATTATATAAAAGCTTTTTTTGACAACATAAAAATGGCAGAAAAGAGATTATTATTTATTAATAAAAGATAAAGACTCTACGTTTAAAGTGTGCTAAATAATTTATTAAAAAAGCAGGTTTTATAACTCCAAATAGTTGTAGCTTGCCAATTTCTTCTTCCAAACCATAAAATCTGTTAAATCATGATGCAAATGTTACAAAATGCATAAATATTTATAAAGGATTATTAATTAAAGGATATTTTAAAATTGTCTAATACTAATCACCTGTTAATTGATTGGGAGGACATGTGGCATTCAAACAGGTTACATATTAAGGAGTGTTCCAGAAATCATTAGCACTCATTTTTTACTTCACATTAAAGTGCACTGTTTTATTGCTCTAGAACTCATGACCTTTAAAGGCACCAAAAACCACAAAGTAAGTTTGCTCTAATAACTTTTAGATCTTAAGCTAGTCAATACAATCCACAGATGAGAGCTCTAATTTTTAGATAAAACATTAATTGGTGTTTATTGTTAAATCATTCCAAAATTATTTCTATCTTTTCAAATTCTAGAAGAATAATGTTTGATATGCTTTTATTTTCATGTTTGCAATATACTCTGAATTGTGAATATATGAATTAGGCTCTCAACTGTTAATAGAAAAATTAGTTTAATTAATTATAATGCCCTGCATGAATTGCTTTTGTGGTGAGAAGGCACATTTTAGAACTCAATATCCATGGGTTGCAGCCCAATTATTTTACTTTCAATGCTCACATTTCTTATGAACTCTTGAGCAATAAATAATCAATTATTATTTTTATCATCATCATCATTATTATTATCATCATCATGATCATCATCTTTATCATCATTATTATTATTATGTTTCAAAAAGGAATTTTATTGGACTAAACAGTATTTACAAATATTTCAGATCACATACATATATTTACATCTGTAATTAGTTAGTTTGCAGAAGCATATTGATTTGCATATATACATAATATGAATTGGGGGGGAGGTAACAGTTTTGAAAAAGCCACATGCTTATGATATGACAAAGTTTAGTATTATAATTCTGAAAATTTCTGCTTTGATTGATTGTGGAAGATATGTGAGGCTTAGGCAATGGTCGTTGTCCATTTGCATTGGTGGGGGGGGGTTATAATTTTGAAAATGGGTGGCAGATTACATAAATCTCACTATTTGGTTATAAAGTACACAAGGCTTCTATTATATTACTACCACCTGCAATTGACTGGGTACAAGATCTACATTCAGAGATTATTTCCAATGAATTATATATGTGTGCAATATACAACTTGTTTGTTTTCAATAAATATGCTATATTCACTATCACTTGTTTAAATCCATTTTATTGTAATGATTGTGTGGGATAGTGTCTTTATTTTTTTCAAGTAGCTGGGATTAGTTCTTATTCCAGCTTTCACTATAAATAGCAGGCTGGTCTGAGGTGATTTTATTCTAGTTTGTGATTTTTTCCTTTTTTGGCCTATATTGATAATTATGCTTTTGTTTATCTGGATATAAGACTGCTGTTGTTTGAGTAGTGACCAAGTGGCTGCATGTATATCTGTCTGAGCTATTTTGCTATCTCTGATTTTTGACTGTGACAATTTATTGTGAAAGGCAGAGGGGTGTTGTCTTGGGTTATTGCTTAAGGCAAAGGTGAATTGTGTGCACCAAAATCCATAGAGGATGAATGTTGCTGCATACCCTGTGGGAATTGAGTCATAAAATGCATTGATGATATGTTGTATTGAGATATTAGCCATCTATACGTGTTACACATAATCTTTCATGTCTCTGCTAATGTTGGCATTCGTAGATTAGTTGTTGCTGTGTTTCTTCAGCACAATGACATAGTCCAGAAAATGGATCAATGGTAGTGTACAATCATCATTAACAGAGGAAGTAAATTGTTGGCAGGGCAGGGAGATTTAATTTAATTATGAAGTCGATCAATTTAGGCTACAGTGATCATTTTTTTGAGTTGTGAAGTAGCTTTTCATTGTAGATCCCCAACATTGGAGAAGAATTGTTTGTGATTGGTTCTTGATGCATAAAGGTGTATATCTGCCAATATGTATACTTGCTAGTGAATTGGGCAGGTATCTGGGTGGTTATTGTTTTCTGATAATAGATGATTTATAACAGGTATGAGTGCTGTTGGTATGATTTGAAAAAGGCATTGTAATTGTGAGAACTGTTTTAAGATGACAACTATTAAGCTCAGGATCTTTTCAATCTGAAAATGATTATGCCATGTAAACCAAGTCCATTGCTTATGAGTAGTCCACAGTCATTTTAAATTGCTTTGTCTAATTATGATAAAAGATATTACGGATTTTCTTGATAATTTGGAAAAGACATTATATATCTGCATTACTTTCAATACAAATAAGATATCTTAATATTACATTAATTTATTTATCCATAATTCAGTTATTTATTTATTGAAAATATATTTTTATTACTCTACAAACAGAAAATAAAGAATTTGAAATTGCTTCATGTTTTAATATGGCCTAAAATAATCTATCGTGTTTATTATAAAACTGTTTGTTACGTGTTTATTATTAACCTCGCTGCATATGCTATCTGCTCCTCTCCATTTAAAATTAAAATTGCTGACGATATTTTTAAGTAATTCCTACTTTCAAATATTTGCTTATTCATTTGTTTTCCTCAACATTAATAAAACTGGGTTATATTTTTTTGCCAAATGGAATAACAAAAGAAGTTCTCAATTAAACTTTCATCCTTCAATTTAGTTAAATATGATAAAACAATTTTAATGCATATTTATTGTTTTATAAAATTGATATATGCGTAATCTTATTGCATTATTATAATTATATTATTCATGCACTTCTAATTATTATTTTATAGGTGATATTATAAAGTGTATTTATAATAATATGCATGCCTTAAAGGGATTTGGTAAAAAAATATCGAGGTAAAATATTTTTAAAGTATTAATTATTAAGACTTCTCTCAATATTTATATCCCAATATAATAAAATGTATTACTGTGCATAGAGCAAAAACAGCTTTTCTACATTAAATATGCTAAGAATGGAATATTTGGAAGTTAGTGTGTGAAGTGAGATAGCTAATAAAATTCTTAATATCTGATATTGCTTTATAAATATAGTGTATTAGTTTTCATATATGTTTTTAGACCAAATATATGTGCTTTTGTGCATATAGGTATCATGTGAGTTACCTGTTCATTTATTATTATCAAATTCATGCTTTATTTATTTATTAACTGATGCATGAAGATGAGTGTCAATTTAAGTATTTTAGTGGATGTTTTTTATTGCTATTGTATTTGTTAAGCTCCTTCATGAGGAAGACTTGCTTTGAAACTGCCAGGTCAAGTTATCAGGTATCATTTACTTATTTCTCACCATGCATTTTCCTTTAGTTTTATATTAGTATTGTGTATTTTAATGTGAAAGAATATTTAAGGTATGTCCATTTATTCATATTATTTTTTCTAGTTCTACTACTATTTCATTTTAGAAAAGCTAGATTATTGTTAGTATTGAGCTCATTTATTATTTTGCCCCTCACATGCATTAATAAATTTAAATGTATATAATTATTTTATATTATATCCAGATATCTATGCAATGTCATTAGAATTGTTTCCATACTCATTTTTAAGCATTGCTGGTGTACCTAATATGTTGTGTATGTTATTGTTAGATGGTTAGTATCTTAAATAAAAGTGGGGGACATTTTAAATAATGCAAATGCCATAATTATAATTTTATAGGAATTGTTCAGAAGGGGATATATTTTATTTTAAATTAAATAAATGACTGACAGTACAATTTGTCATATTAAAATTATTGCTTCTTGTAAATATCTTTTAATTATATTAAAATATTATTTTGTAGATAAATATTTTATAATTCATTAAATATGTTTATGTTTTTGTTACCATTATCACATCCATTTATTTAGGAAATCTAATTTAAGAAAGTTTTATTAAATATTGTAGTATATGAGAGTATATTTAAAAAGTCACTTTAAATTTGCTTATTCAATTTATTTATCATTTACACTTGCATTATTTAAAAATAAATTTTATGTTGATTTATCTTTATCAAAGGTGCTCTTAATGATGTAGTGGGTGGCATAAAAGTACCCTTTCTACCTGCTGCAATATTTTATTTTTTATTATTTGGTGCAGATGCCTACCTGAAGATATTAGAATAAGATCTGTCTATAGATTGAATGAAGATGAAGAATTATATGAAAAGAATTTAAAAATATTTGAAAAGTATTTTATTTTCTAGCCATATGTTTATCTAAATTATTCAGATACATAGATATTTTATATTTGCATTTTTTCATTCATTTTAAAACATAAGATATAAGATTACAGAACTATAAGAAGAAGATAAAATATTTAATGTCTAAGAACCCAAATGGTTATTGCATGTAATAATATTCAAGTGTTTAGTACAATAATTACTATCTTGTATCAAGTATAAGCATAAACCCTGAGATGTAGATAAAATGAGAACCCAATGTATAGATTTAAATTTAATAAGAACTTAGGTTTTCAATAAGAACCTTAGATAACATTTTAATAAGAACCTGAGATTGTATTAGAGGACTCATATTCTGTGGTGTGTAAAATCTAGAGTCATTATTGTCCCTATCTGTATGATTGCTTATTTGAGGCTTACAAATATATATTATATATATATATATATAGGCCTTACGGTGAAAGGATCGACATGCGAGCCTTTCCTTATACATAGAATCTAGTATGTTCGAGATAATTAAAAAAAAGTTTTATTTTTTTCTTGGTAATTGTCTATGTAGATAACAATCAAATTTTGTATGATATATAAGTAGAGTAAAAAAATAGAAATAAAAAACTAATCATCCGACATCCGACATTTTGTTAAAAAAAGTAGACATTTTGATACTGTAAATAACTAACGCTAGTAAACGCTTATTCGAAAATCCTATCTTTAAGCTATTATCTATAAATATTTTATTTTTTATTGCTAAAAAGTTCTCATGTAATTTATTATTAATTTCTTTCAAAAATCTCATTTTATGGCTAATTCCTTTGCACTATCAGCAATCGAAAATAACTCAAAATTTTCTATCTTCTTTTCATCTTTGACTAAAAATTTAAATTATAAAACCTGCTTTCAATAAATTAACCACACCTAAAACAATCTCGTGCTATTCTATTTAATACGTTAGAAGTCTTTTTTTCCATTTGACTTAACTGAATTATTAAAATTAAAATCAGAGATATATTTATAAAAATGATGTTATGCAAACAAAACCATCTACAAATATATTAAAGAAAAAAAAAATAGTATGTAGCAAATTTATGAAATGATGTAATTTTATTTATGAAATATGCTGAAAGTAACTTTATAAATCATAGGAGTGTCTTTGTAAATAATATCGTAAACAAATGTAGCTTAACGTTTCAGCTACAGATTAATTACAAAGAAAATAGATCAATTTTACAGAAAATCAATAACCAACCGCATAAGTAAAGATAAACCACAAATAGATCAATTTTACAGAAAATCAATAACCAACCACATAAATAAAGATAAACCACAAATTACCTTCCCTTATATTCCCAAATTATCACAACAGATGATAAAGACTTTGGCTGGTAAATTTAAGGTTGGCTTCCGCGCACTCCCCCTAATATTAACAGACTTATTAATAATTCGAAGAATAGAACAGATCCATCTCAGACACCCCAGGTCGTATACAGTATTTCATGCCCTCAGGCTGGATGCAGTGCCACATACTATGGGGAAACCAAGGCCACTGTTCATAATAGAGCTGCTCAACACATTTATACTTACAGAAGAGCAAAAAAACAACAACGATAACTTCTCAATATTCTTCGAACATGAGAAGCAGGCTGGCCATGTGTTTGAACCTGGCAACCCCAAGATAGTATGCTCTGAAGTCAATGACTGCAAAAGAAAAATCAAGGAGGCGTATTTTGTTATCAGTGATAACAATTCCATCTATAGACACGACACGTGTTTTTCTATCTCAAAAAAATGGACTAACTAATTTGCATTCACATTTGCATATTTTATTAGTTAGCAACATTACATAAATGATTTATAACTTAATGTTGGCCATGAATATGAGGGAAAACCTCGAAAGCGCTCGGCCCATTTAATTGTTTTGGTTTTTGCAGCTTCTTCGTCAATGGGGAAATCGCTTTTATATGTCATTAGTTCATAATAATATTGCCCCGGATAGTTGGCCAGTAATAAGAGCAGTTGGCTTGTGAGTTAAAATGAGAAAAAAAATTTAAAAAAGTATGACTAAAAAATTAGAACCCTATAGTTGAACTGCTACTAGAAATATTAAATATTACTGAACTACATGAGAAATAGTCTGTGAAATGAATAAATAAACACGGTTAAAGGTTCCAATTCCAATACTAAACATTAAGAAATAATTAAAAGTACATATAAAGATCTAAAGTGCATTACTTAAGAAAGCAATTATTTTCCATCTATTCCTAAAAATAATAATTTTTTTTTAAAAAAACAACAACATAGATTTGATTAAAAAATAATTTTTCATGTGTGCTGATCTTTTCATAGAATTATATAGAAAAGGCTGACAAACAGATGCTACATGAAATGATATAATAATTTACAAATAACTATTATACATATACTATTCATGAAAAGTTTAGATTATCTTCTATCAAGATCATAATCTTGTATTTGATTTTAAGTTAGCTAAGGATTTCCAAACAAGCCAAAATACTTCAAAATCAGTATTGCTTTGATATATGGTTATATATTCTTAGGTAGAAAGTATAATACTAAATCTCAAAAAAAAAAAAAAAAACGTATGTTAAATTGGCGGGAAAAATGAATTGCAACACATGTAATTAGAAAAATCAAAAACGCTATAGGTCAAAAATTGCTATAGTAAATCTCAAAAAAATAAACTATGTTAAGACAAAGTATTGACATGAATTGCAGTACATTAAAAAAAATCATAAATGTTATTTACAAAAGCCTTTATATAACTATAATTAAAAAAAGTCACAAATCACAAAACAAAAGTGTTGTATTATTTTTAATATATAACATTCTTTTTATTATTAAGATGCATATAAAGGGTAAAGATAAAATATCATGATTAATGAATATTCCATACAACATTTCATAGAGGAATAGTGAAAAAGAAAGCACTACTTAAACAATATTGGTTTGAGTAATTTCCCATTTTTGTCTTTGTGTTTTAACTTAGAACATCTAATTTCCCTTATTGATTACTATCTGGGTTGGCTTTGAATCCGATGAGAAACAATATTCAAAGCTGCTTGAAAAGGATTTTGGTTTGCCCACATTCATAATTTAGATCATAGTCATGGAAAGTGAATGTACTCTTCCTGTACCAATGGTGCATATTATCATTTTTAACCATCATCAATTTACTATAAGATGAAGATCTCACCAAGTTTAATTTATTCATAACTTTTCTTTTTCACATCACACCAGCAAAATTACTTATTTCATCCATCCATTTTATAAGTGATCTCTTCTTAGATCTTTTAGAATCTCTTGGCTTTGAATGTAAAAAATTCAACAGTCCATCTACTATCGTCTTTTCTAGCAATATGTCAAGCTCAGTTCCATTTCAATGATATTTGTTTGTTTTCTTCATGTATTTTATTTTGATTTTTTTTGTAACTTTGTTAAACAGTCTGAAGTCATTAAATTGCTGTTCTATTTAGTGTCCGCATCTTAGTCCTCTTGAACGAACTGATAAAAAACAACCTTAATTTTCAAATATATGGACATATTTCTTTTTAGTACTATACTATTTCTATCAAAGACTCAACATCAACTTTAATCCTATGATTAATTTCATCAATTAAATTTCCATCTGTGTTAATAATCTGATCAGAGTATTCTTCCTGTAATTCACGATTATCAATCTTTATTTCTTCTTCTGCAAAATCCATTGCACATTACAACGGATATATCTGATAATAAATAAAAATTAGACTATTAGATGTTAAAAAATATTTATTTTTAAATTTAAATATTTATCTATTTATTATTGCAGACGCATATTTATTTTTTTAAATATAATTTAAAAGGATTAATTTCCAAGAACATTTTTTTAAATTTTATTTTCAAATGTAAATAAAGTTATTGAATATTTTTAAACAAATTGTAAAGGAAGTTTTAATTTCACTAAAACGAGAGCTGTGGATTTATTTATTCGTTTCATAATTGATTTATTGTAGCAAAACAAGAAAAAAGATGATCAAAAGAAAGATAAATTAATTAAGTAGTTGAGTTCGATTCTCAACCAATAAAGAGACAAACTATCTTCATTTTTTAATGCTTTTTAGGATGATTTTGAAAATATTTTTAAATACATATTATAAACACTCAATATAAAAAAACACTTTTTAAAATATTAAATGTAAAAACAAACTAACAATCTTATATTGCTCAGCGTGATAAAGTTTTCCATGGGTGCATTTATATATAATTTCAATATAAAATGTCTGAGAACTAACTATGACACTCTTAAAAAAATGAGTAATTATACAAAAGTTTAAAAAGATATTTGTGAAATAAAAAGCTTAAAGTTAAAAAAGGGGTCAAAATAGATGTACTAATGATAGCAAAACCATCACCTTTCCCCTGCAATAAAAAAAATCGAAGTAGAAGAGTGACGATTTTAAGCAATTGAAAAATAGCCAGAAATTGGGATTCTATTGCAATCTTGTTATATTTATTGTCCCACAGAAATATAATTTATGTGCATATAGCTCATTTTTTAGCTATAGGCATAAAAATAATGTGATGCAAGATGTATCAAAACTACTGACTGCATAGCATGAGTGTCAAGGCATAGGCAAGAATCAGGATTTGATATTTTTGCCTGCATACAATTCTGTATGATATATATATTCACAGATGGAGCTTTACCAATAGCCCACTCAAGCTTGTTTACAATAAATGCCCTTTACTGACGATAGCCAATTAGCTTGAAACCATGGTTTAAAGGTTGGAGACAATTTGAAAGAGATATTGAATTTTCGATTCTCACTCGGCATTTATTGTAAACAAGCTTGAATGGGCTATTGGTAAAGCTCCATCTGCGATCATAAAATGCAAGCTATAGGCAGGTTAAAAATTTTTTAACTTGTTTTTGTTTATCATATATATATAATCATTGTGGCTATCACTACACACATACCATGTAAAATCTGTTTTTATTGGTATTAAGAGTTTATATTTTCACATGGTACTATGTCTAGAAAATTTTGATATTGCTTCATTAAGTGCATCTTATAATCAGTCTTAAAATTTATCTCACACTGCTCTATAATAGGCTAATTTTATATATAAAAATCACTATTTGTTGTACAAACTCAGACGTGCATGTACAAACACAAATGCATAAATACAAGTATAGACACACTAATAAATTATTAAATCTTTTGAGGATCATTGTGTCTGTATAATAAGGTTGCCTCAAACTTGAATCAGAGCCCCAAAATTACATTGTACATAAATCACATCTTTCATTATATTTAAATACAAGTATAATTTATATAATACACAGTTACACTGGTACAAACACAAATACTTTAACAAATTATACATTTATCAAATAATAAAAAAATTAAAATACTAATATTCAAATAATAAAAAAATCTCAAATTAAATACTTACATGTATTATATTTATTTTCAGGATAAAAGTCTCGAAATTGCAAAATCATTGAAGCATGTTGAATTCATTTTATTAATAATTCTGGCCAGTGAAAAATTTATGCTTTTGTATTCTGTGTGGAATCTAATAAACTGAGCAGAAAAAAAATCAAATGAACTTATTAATAAAAATATTACTAAAAACTCAGAATTTTGATCATGTGCCATTTTAAATGGCATCTTGACCCACAGAGAATGATGGTATTGACACATGCATAATCCATTTTTCCCTCACAATTTTAAAATGAAGACAAAGACATTTTAATTTCAAATGAATCCACAGCAGCAATGCTAACTTTTATGAAATAATTAAAACAAAAATATTTATTTAGTAAGTTTGAAACTTTTACTTTTTTCTTTCAAATGTTTGCATATTATTTTTTGGACAATCCTACAAAATTCTTAGTATAGATAGGAAATATCTACAAGTAAGATATTTTTTAAATATCTATATGCATTTATCATATTTAAAAGAACCATTACCACCACACCCACCCACAAAACATTCCACTTTTCCCTCTTCTTGGGCCAGCTTTGATATTATATATGTAATTCTATTTTATATACCTTATTAAAAATGTTATCTAAAGCTGGAGTATGATTTTCTGGAATATGTCATTTCTGAGCTAGTGAGGAGGAAAAAGAGCCTGGTTTGTATCCATTATTTTTTCTGAGCCAATATTTAGATCAACATTAATTGACATCCCAATAATTCATTAAAATGTTTTTTTGAAAATTCATTCACAATCTCTCCTGTATAAACTTTTTTATACTTTTTATTAAAATAGTTATATTCCTTTAATAATAACATATTTACACTATTATTTAAATTTTATGTGTGTATTATATTGTTCCCCTTTTAATAACTATGATTTATATAATATATAGTTTGATATTTTAAATTTTTATACTTACATTGTTTAGTGATATAACTTATATATCATTAGGCCCATAAAACTAGGTAAATTTTAAATAACATAGCTGATATAACACTTTTATTCCATTAGAACCAACTCATTAAAAATTGTCCTTTGTTTTAAAAATTTAATTAATTTTTAATTCAGAATCTCTCACATATATAACTTGTTTATGTTTTCTATTAACAAAAATAGTATGATTTGTTTTCATTCGATGATAAAATATTTACACTAGTATATTATTTTATTTTTTAATGCTACATTGTATGATGTATATTATACTATATTATATAATTTGATAATTAGGAATTTAGCCAAGATTTATTTAAGGAAAAAAATTAAAATTTTCATACTTATATTGTTTATTTAGTACATTTTGAAAATGGCTTGCAGTTTATTTTATTCATTTATATTTTAAGTTGAATAACTATACAAAAATTAAATACTTGATTTATTCCACAAAATACAATTTTAAACTTTGTTAATAGTACAATCATATAGGAGTTTTATTATAATCAAAAGAATTGCATTACATAATATTATAATTTTTTTAAGAATTAAATATTTTGCTGTGCAAGAAAAAGTTCTGTATAAAACTTATAAAAAGTTAATACACATAATAAAAAAAGAGAAATATAATATTGTTATTAAATAAGTTTTGTACAAGATAGCATTGGAATTGATTTTAAGACTTTATTTTCCAGAGTCAGTCACTCTTAGAGTACTCTAAACTGAATAAGACATTTCAACTCAATGCAGTATCATTGATAAACACAATTTCATCATACTATAATTATTAGACATTATTTTTAAAATAAGTTTTATTTTTAAAAAAAGTATTAATAGTAATATGTTACTTTTTATATAAATTATGATATTTAAATAAAAGTTATTTGGGAAATGTAAATACTTTTATTTACATATAAATTTTACTAATTATAGCAACAAAAGAGCACTGTCTTTGTTTCACAATAAGTTTAAATAAAGGAGTATTCCTCTTAAATTTAAATAAATATTTACAATTAGAATGTGATTCTAAAAATAAAGTGATTCAAAACACAAACATTTACATATGTTTTATTAATTATCATGACAATTTGACATCAGCCACTTAGGTTTAGTGCAATGATAAGAATAAATATGTTGTATATTTTGAACTCAGGCAATTGGCACAATACATTTAAGTAAAATAGTATTTCTCTTATATTTAAATAAAATATATTTACACTACGAACATATTTTTAACAATGAAGTTATTTAAAAATGTAAACATTTTTATTTATATGTAAATTTTATTAATTGTCTTGACAACTTGGTGGGCTCATAAAGAAGCATCTTTGTGCCCCACACAATTTGTACACCTGCACATAGCAGCTTTGTGTATTTGAAATATTCTATATTTTAGATACATAAAAAAGTTTTTATTGCTTATTTTAAATATGAAAGATTTGATGAATTTAAGCACTGTTAAGAAAGAGTGATAATAATTTGATCTAATAGAGAATTATAATTGTATTTTAACATTACACATATTTTGACACATGTACACATAAAAAGATAAATATGATGTTATCATGTGTTTCTAAATAGAATTTATGGAAGAATTTAATTTAAAAATTATAATCCTTTAAACAACAACTAAATAATTAACAAAAATAAAAATAATGTATTTCATATTATAATTTGTAATAAATTGAAACAGAGGAATTACTACATGATTGATTAAGTTCACACTGAATATTCATGATAAAAAATAGTAACTGAGAGATGATTCATTGTCCTATACATACAGCATGCATGAATAATGAAAACATAATCATGATGGGTTTAATATATTGATAATTATAGAGGGGGTTTAAACCAAAGTCTAATATGACAGATATACATCTAAAAATAAGAGAAAAATAATAAATCATTATAGAAGAGTTAGCTGTACTATATATTGTAAAATTAAGTATGTGCATTATCATTTTTTACCACATGTAAATGGATGCTGCAGAAAGGAGTACTGTTAATTGAAAACAGACCATATGACTCTCTTTTGAAGCTATAAGGACACTGAGCAAAGTAAATTCCTAGTGTCAACTTCATATGTTCATGTCATTGCAGTTTTTATTACAATGTGATTATTCTTATAGTATACAAACATGGATGGGCTGATCATCAACATACATCAGCTTGTGTGATATGTTTATTACTTTTTTATCTCCAAGTTTAATATCAAGAATATTATGGTGTACATTTTTAGTCACCTGATAATTATTAACTGAAAGATCAGTTGATTATTTTGAAGGCAGAACTTTTTTTAAATAGATGTCTACAAACATGACAAAAATACAAATTATGGCCTTTATTACCAGGAGACTGCAAAGTCCCCAGCCAAGTCAGTAGTTGGTGGACAAATGCAAAGGGTGCTAAGAATTCATTGATTGTGGACTGAGGCTTGCATTTGATAATAGCTTTTGTTTAGGTATCTACAACTGCAGATAACTTTCAAGTGAAAGAAAATTGTGTAAAATTGAGAGAATTGCTTAATATTAAATGGGTCATTGTTGAACTTTGTGAAATTAGCAGAAAAGCTGAAGAGATATTGAGTTAAAATGGATGTTGTTTACACCACAAACAAACAAATAATTCATTAAAACTAAAGAAATGGAAGAAGAATATCTTGGAAATTGATAGGGAATCAAACAAAGTGGCAAAATTAGTTATTCAACTTAATGTAAGATATCAAATGTAGATAATGTAGGTTTATCTCCAGAAAGTTCTCATTGAATTTATGAAAGACTTTTGATTAGACCAAATAACATGGAATCCATGAATGCTACAATTGGTAAATGAAATATTAAAGAACTGTGGGTAAATTTGATTACGATAATAGAAATAAAAGAGGAAACAGACTCATGGAGTTTGCAAAAACTAAAAAACTTTTATATTATGAATTATTTTTTTGAGAAAAATGCTAAACATAAATAGGAAACATCGAAATGAAGAAATTGCAGAATTGGATTTTATTTTGGCTAATATAAAATATGTATTTCAAGACTGCAAAATTGCTAATAAATTCAACCCAGGATTGATTATTAAATAGTGAAATGTAAAATATCTGTTAATGGAATATTAGAGTAAAAAAAAACTATGAAGAAACCAGCATTCACATTTGATATTTGTAATCTTCAGAAATATTCCAATGAACTAAAATTACAACTTGGAAATCATTTTGAAATATTCAAACAGATATTGAAGTTATTTCAGATTTAAACAAAATCAGTAGAAAGATAACTCATATACTATTATGAAGTGTAACAAAAGCAATTGATACAAAAAGCAGCAATTGGATAATAAAATTTCTATTGAGATAAGACAATTTATGAAAAACTATGAAAATATATAAAAATTTATCCATTAAAAGGGATTTCATATTTAGAAGTTTGTAATATGGTATAATAAGTTTTAATATTGATATAATATTTAAATACAAGTATTTTGCCTATGTTGAACTTAATGTAATTGGAAGGAATTTGAACTCATATTTTCAATGATGTAAATGTGAATAAGCAAGAAAATCTATAGAAGAGAATAAAAGTGTTAAACAATATCTTGTTATTGGAAAGAAATCCATTTCTGCAATAAGAAAACAAGGTGGGACTATCACCAAAAGAGAAATGATATCATGAAATGTCTAGAAGAGTATTATCAAGAATTATATAGCAATAAAGAACAAGGAAAATTATCGCCTACAACTACTATATTTTCTGAATTGCTCTGGATTTTAAATAAAAAAGTGAGATATAAAATTAAATTTATGAAGAAGAGAAAATCTCCAAATAATGATGGAATTATAATAAATATCTTAAAAAAAGCAGGTAAAGAATTAGAATTTTTTTGACAAAGTCTAAATGATAAAGATACCTGTTGACTGGATGAATGTAATACTAATATTAATACTTTAAATATGTTTATAAAGAAAGTACTAGAAATTACAAACCTATCAGTCTTTTATCAGTCCTATATAAAGTAGTCATATACTAATAATAGTGCTTTTAAAATGTTATAAAGAAGGTACTAGAAATTACAAATCTATCAGTCCTATATAAAATAGTCATATGCAAAATTTTTACCAAAAAAAATATCTACAGAAAACTTTTGATTTTAACTTACTAAAACAAACTGGATTTAAAAATAGTTTTAGCAAAATGAATCACATTCAAGTGAGAGAATTTATAAAAAGGACTATACTTGGGGTTTGTAAATAATAAAAGGCATTATATATTGTAAATATATTTTCCAAATGTATTAAAATTCAACAGCAATGGTTAGATTACATATTGATGCTAGAAATAATAACTCTTAGAAGGTAGATGGCAGGATGTTCCTATAATTTTAAAACATTTTACAGCAGTTTTGCAGGAAGTGTTTTGCATCTAAAAGTGAGAAATTAAGGGAGTAAAAGTCAATGGACATCATTTAGGTTATCTAGATTTTGCACATGATATATTTTTTCAAAATAATTCAGAGCTTCAGAGAATATTGTAAGTGTTATCGGGTAAAAGTGAGAAAATAGAGCTAAAGGTAAAGGCTAAAAAAGTCTAAAGTAATGTTAAATGGATTTTTCTCAAAAAACAAAAAAACAAATAATGATTAACAATGATGAATTAGAAGACATTGTAATTACCAATATATTGGTTGTATTATTAATAAGGTTGAAAACATAATAAATAAAAATTTTCAGAAAATTAAACTTGCGTGGAGTACTTTAGTTAAACTTAAATAGAAATATGCCTTTAAGGTTGAAAAGGGTTTTATAATAAATATGTTCAACCAGTTCTTACTTATGGATATACAGAGACTTAAGATTACTAATTAAACATAAAAAGATATATGTTAGAAGTAAAAAGTTGGGATCAAAACAAAATACATGGGCAAAAAACATACAAGTTTTAATGGCATCATTGAAAGGATTAAAAAATTGAAGTGGAACTGGGCTGGATGTCTTCTTAGATGAGATGATAGTAGATGGAGAATTGAAATCTTAAACTAGATTTCAAGTGAATTGTACAAAAAACTCCAAAGTGCCTCATGTGAGATAGATGAAACTAGAAAGTATCCTGGGAGATGTTGAGAAGAGAGCAAGAAATTGAAAAAAATTTAATTAAATGAGACCTTTATACTAAAGTGGATTAATAATTGTTGAAAATGATGATGATGAATTATTTATTGTATGAAATTTATTATTCATATTGATTTTTATTTAACAAAGTAAATAAATTTCTTCTTATTTTAAAATTTTATAACAAATATTTAAAATTAGACCAAAAATTTTCTCAGAATTGGACATTCAACCAGACCTGGGCCCTAATAAATCTAAAATAAAATGTAGTACCAATGATGAAAAGAATATAAAGTCTTAATGTAATTGACATGAAATTAATTGCTTTTTTGTTTATATATGTATTATATATATATATATATATATATATATATATATATATAAAAAATATATATATTATATATAAAAACAAGTGTAACCTCTGATTGTGTTGACTGGTCTCATTTGAGATTAATATGTAATTGTCCTTCCTTTTATAAATGATTCTTATGGTTTGTGAATAAAATTTCCTTTTGAAAGATACAAAGAATCATAAGTGAACATATATCACATGATCACTATTTCTTATGCTAGCATTGATTACTCTGGTTGGCACTGAGTGGCATTACAGTAAGGAAAGTTTTGTCTATTTTAATAAGTGAATATATATATATATATATGTGTGTGTGTGTGTGTGTTTACAGTTGTAAGTTGTAGATAAATTATTTTTTGGGTTAAACTGTGTATTATTTTCCATTACATACTGATATTTTGATGAACTAGCATCCACTATTGTCAAAGTTAACTCTTGAATGAAAGATTGTTAGATCTCAAACAGTAACATGACTGAGTGCAATATGAAAAATGGCATTCAACTTGAAGTAGTTTAGCATTCAGATAAGTGGTTTCCACATGACTGGAATATGTTGTGCTTCATCAGCCCTATTTAAACCAGTAGGTCTCTTTAATATTTCAATTGACTCTCTCATGGCTTAAATCATACCTTTCCAAATTATCAAGTATTTTCACATTGTCAACATCAGGTATGTGACCAATTTCTAAAAAATGGGAAATAAAAACTGATGTGTTAATTTTCTGACTAATAATTGGCATCTTAATATTAAATTTATTGTGAAAGTGGAAAATAATAAATTGCTTTCTTTTCTAGATGGTTTAATTACAAGAAAATATGATGAAATCTTATCAATATCAGTTTACAGAGAATCCACCTATACAAACAGATATATTAATTTTAATTGTTATCATCACCGTGCTCAAATATTTTCTGAAGCAAAATATCTTTTGGCCAGAGCTTGTAATTTATCTGATAAAGATCATCTTGTTCAAGAAATAGAACTTACAAAAAAATATTCTACTTTCTAATGATTATAATAGAAACATCATTTGTAAGGCTTTACATAGCATTGATGCTAAAGAGAGAAGCATAGATAAATGTATATACAGCTGATGGTGAGTAACATTATATATTCAAAATGACATTTTAAAGAACAAATAAATAATTTTGCTTAAGTTAAACACCTAAAAATGAAGATTTAATTGGTAGACACTGTTATATTTGTCAATGCTAAAGAGAGAAGCATAGATAAATGTATATACAGCTGATGGTAAGTAACATTATATATTCAAAATGACATTTTAAAGAACAAATAAATAATTTTGCTTAAGTTAAACACCTAAAAATGAAGATTTAATTGGTAGACACTGTTATATTTGTTTTTTCAAGAGAATAAGTGAAAATATTTAAAATCTATATTTTAAAAATTAAAGACATTTCTAATTATTCAATCAGCAATAATGCAGTTAAGATTGACTGTTATATTTTTAAAAGAAAAAAGAAGTTGATAATATTTTTTTTAAAGAAAAAAAAAGGAATTTATAAACCGATATTTTTTTAAAAAAGAAAAAAAAAAGATAACTAATTTAAAATTATATCTATATTTTGTTTATACACACATATATGTGTGAAATTTATGAATTTTTTTCAAATGGAATTTACTAGGAAAAATACAATATTATTATGAAAAATTAAAATATAATATAAACATTAAAGTGCATATACATTCCTATGCACACAACATATATGTTAAATGAAGAATTAATTACTTATTGTACAATAAATTTTATTTTGACAAAAATGAAATATATGATGTAGACATCAGAGTGCGCCAGCAATTAAATAGGCACACACATATATGTTATTAAATATGTATAAAACTGAATTTCATTTATAAAATTATAACAATACTTTATATTAAATAATGAATTATACTGCATCAATGTGTGATGATGTGTATAGATATTTTATATAAACTTATTGGAATGTATATGTAAATCAATGTAATAATTTGAATTGTGACTAGTAATTAGGTTAATGATCAATGTGATTTTTTTATTGTATATTATTCAAAATCAGAAGGCTTAATTTACATGTATAGCTATATTCTAAGGACATTAATATCATTTTTTCTATTGTTAATAAACTTGAATTCAATTGTTTAAAATTTTATTGCATTATAACAGTAAAAGAGCTTGTGTTCTTCTGAGCTAGATTCATCTATAATGGCTGAATATATAAATGGGGATGTATTTAGTGCTTTAGAGCAGCCAGTATGACATTATCCTGGTTTGGCATGAGAAGTATATTCTTTGAAACTCCTGCACTACATTTCATTTAGTTTAGTCTTATTAGAAATTAAATTTATAGTTGTCCAGTACATTAATAGTACTAAGTGGCCAGAGCTTTGATGATGATCAGCATGTTTCAATATCTGAACATTATTTATTTTGGTTGTATTCCTATGGATTATCACTTAAGTTTGTGCTTTCCAACTAAGGTTTCAATAATTTCCCAAGCTGGAAAAGTCTCAATACACGACCTGGTCTACAGAGACCAATTTCAAATTCACTCACAAGATTGGCTGTTGATTTATTTTATGAATAATCACTCATAATGATGAGTATTACTTATATTTACTTTTATTTATTGATAATGCTGGTGAATTTATAGTTAATCATAGTTTCTCTAAGGAGTTATCTGGCTGATTTCACAGAGAACTCTGATCTCATGCTCTCTCTGTAATATAAAATTGCTTATGTATATATCTTGGAATATTGAACATTACTTAATATTTTCTCACTTTATTATTATTATTATTAATATATCATATCTTTAATATTTTTGAATATTTTGATATCACTCATTACATCAAATATTTTTTTTGTAAATTTTAATGTTAAATTTAATTATTGGATGATTGCCACTCCAGGAATGACTACTCTGACATCCTATCCCATTACAATATATACATATATTATTAAAATCAGTTTCAGAGAAATTATAAGCAATTGATGGAGAATTAATTATGACATGAAGTTTGTTGCTAAATTTAATTAACATATTCATCAAGAATGGGAAGGTGCATATTAGGAGTAACAAGAAGATAAAAAAATAAACATTTTGGTAAGAGAACAAACAGTTGTTACTGACATCATTAAAATAATTAAAAGACTGAAGTTAGACTATGTTTTTAAAAGAGATGATAATAAATGGACAGTTGAAATCTTAAACTAGATTTTAAAAGATTGTAAAACACCTGGAAAAAGTTCACATAAGATGGATGGATGTTAAACCATCAAACATCACATGATCACCATCTCTATACTAGCACATAATTTGTTGTAAACAAAGGCAAAACTCCCCATACAGTAGTGCCACCCTGTGTCAAACAGAGTAATCAATAGATGCCAGAAGGCTTGTGCATAAAATCCCTATCTAGTGCCTACTCATCCAATATCCCCAGACTAGTTTCTGGCTTGTGGCCATCATCAGTGAGGAGCCTTGGATCTGAGAGCACTGCACCTAGATCTTAGGATCTAATGCAACCCTCCAGCAGACACCTTTTAAATCTACTTTGCTACACAACTATGAGAATGAAATTGAAAACATTGTTAATATCTTCAATCTAAGCTCAATAGCTTATATAGTCATATGGGTCTGAACTCAATTCAGCACCCATACATTTTGGTGTCTTTGGCTCTTATTAAACAACCATAGCCACCACTATCCTATGACTATATAAGCTATTGAGCTTAGATTGAAGATATTAACAATGTTTTTAATTTCATTCTCATAGTTTTGTAGCAAAGTAGAGTTAAAAGGTGGCTGCTGGAGGGTTGCATTAGATCGTAAGATCTAGGTGCAGTGCTCTCAGATCTAAGGCTCCTCACAGATGATGGCCACACACCAGAAACTAGTCTGGGAATATTGTATCATAGGCACTAGATAGGGATTTTATGCACAAGCCTTCTGGCATCCATTGATTACTCTGTTTGGCACAGGGTGGCACTACTGTATGGGGAGTTTTGCCTTTGTTTAAGATGGATGGATGAAATAAAGAAGTGTCCTGGAGTGATACAAAAAAGAGAAGTTAGAGATCAGAAAAGAATGGATTGAATTTGGAGAGACCTTCATCCTGCAGTGGATCAGTAATGGTTGATAATGATGATGGTGATGCCTTTGAATAATTAATTTGGTATATATTAATTTTTAAATGAGTAAAGTATATGATTAATAATAAGAATTGAATATTAAAGCAAATATTATACCCTAATTTTAAAAACCAGTGGTGACAATGGGATAAGTAAGATTATTGAGCTTCATGGGGTGGCTTATATACCTGGAAGTGTGAAGGCTTGATCTTTAATTTTAATTTTTTGATAAAAATGTGATTTGCAATTTTTTAGAGATTTGATTAAAGTAAAAACTGCATCTAAGAGACCAAAGTGTGATTAGAATGAAATAGTTGCTCTAATTCTGAGGAAGAATCCTCTCTTTATGCTGTTAATAAAAATAGTAAGACTGATTGGAACAAGGATAAATATAATAAGGGTTCATATATTTGAAGTGATAGGCATTTAAAGGGATAATGTTGGATTCATATATTTGAAGTGATGGGCATTTAAAGAAAAAATGTTGGATAGTTTTTCTCTTTGTGATAGAGTGAACAAAATTTTTTAATTAAGAAGCTACCTATTGGGAAAGTGTCCATATTAATCTTGATAAGTAAGTCATCATATTTGGGCTTTAGATACCAGCAAATAAATTTTTGAATAATCTGTTCATTTGTGCAGTGAAGAAGTGATTGAAAGGATTACAGCTGCTCAATATTGTGGGAAATCTTATAAGATTTCAATAATTTATTTTACTTGATACAGTATGTTGTATGAGTATGGAATATGTGGCAAGGGTATTGAAAAGGTTTTTAAAAAAGGTATTTAAGAGGTTTTAAAAAATGATATTTATAACAGGTGATGGTGTATCTGTTGAGATTACGTAAATACATTTTTGAGAGTCTGTCGAGATCTGTGTAAACATAAAATTGGAAAAAATTCAGATTCTGAAAATATATTTAGAGAAGATTAAAACCATAGTAGTGATATGTTAATTTCAAAACTATAAAATTTTTCTTATGAATATATAGACAAATATTGTATGGTTTATTTTAATCACATTTCTATTGTTCAAATTACAAAACTAAAAGTGATAAAAGAAAACTGCAATAATTATTATGGAAATTGTTGTTATTCATTACAGAGAAAACAGATTAAAGAATTTTACTGAATATATTGTTCTTGGTAATATGTGAATGATTACCAGAGATTCACCGTGGTTTTAAATAATCAAACCACCATGCTTTTTGTTGTCAGAAAATTTCAAGAATCTATCAGGAGATGGACACGTTTTTGATTCAAAAAACTGAAAGTATTTGAAAGATTCTTAAAGTTTATTATATTATACAACATAAGTATAATAAAACAAAAAATCTTAATACATTTGAAATGAAAATTGATATTAAGAAAAAGTATGTAATAGTTCCAGAATTGTTTTAAATTATTATGATAATGGTCATAAAAACAGTCTATAGACAGTTTTAAAAGACAGATCTCACAATAAAATAAATTTGGTGCCAGGGTTTGTAATTAATAAAGTATACTTGAATGGTTTAGTTGACAGTTCTTAAAAATTTTGAGGATCAGAAGTGAGAGAGATAACCAATTTGTGGACCTTGACACCCATATTCTGATATTTTATCACTATACCAAACTACAAAAAAGAATGGATTTTATTTTTTTAGCTCCTAAATTTACAATAATATTTTGATTAGAATATCTTTTCAAATTCAATGATCAGCTACAGAATTTTCTTTTTATGTTCATTGCAAATTATAAATACTTTTTTCTACCAATCAATGAATGATGATTAACAATTTAAAAATATTTTGAGTCAATATAAGTATTTTGGTATCCTTATTATAGAATACTAAAATTGTATGTTGAAGTTCAATCCAGACTCCAATATGCTGCTATTTTATTAAACAGTAAAATATTTCATCATTAAGATATAGTTAGTAGTATATAAAGTATAATTTTGATGAAACTATTATATGGAAGTAGTTCATAGTCTTCTTACTAACTCACTTAAGGGTATATTCTGTAAGATTTTAAACATATGATAACATGATTAAAAGATCAATCCAGTCTATACTTCAACATTCTAGAAGAAATACTATTGGAATCTATTATTGTAAAATTAAAACTTCATTTTAATGAGTATATGAAGAAAATAAATATTGCTATTTATGCTAGAAAAGTATTTTATAATGAATTTGAGAATAATTTTTATGGAATAGGAGTTTCTAATTTACACTATAAAAATATCTAGTGCAAAGAATTACAATACTGACTGATTTTATTAGCAAAATAAAGAGCTATAATGGGCAAGATGGTGAAGTATTTCCAAAAAAACGAACTTTGCTGCGAAAGTTTAAAAATATAAATGAAGCATTCTAAAAAAGAACATGTAACATTCTTATATCATTATATAGTTATATTAAAAATCATCTCTGTTATTTTATTTTTGAATTGTTTTTGTATTTGTTTTTTTTTTTTTTTTAATTTTCTAGTTGCAAGTATGCTTCTGTTGATGATAAAATGTTTTGATGTAAATAGTTTAATTTGAAGAAGATATTGTTAATACATGTCGGTTTTAAATTAATATTAAATTGGGCTTGCATAAAATTATATAAAAATGTAAATTTTGTAATTTTCCGTGTATGTATTTGCTTGTTGTTAATATTGACATTTTATTGCCATTTTAGCTGGACAGCACCAGCCGTTATTGAGATAGTAGAGTTTATTTAGGTATATTGCAGATTCTTCAAAAATTAGAAACTGTTTGTGTTAATTTAAAAATGTCATAAATATCTGATTTCAAACTTATTAATTAGGTAGAAGCCAATAAATATGACATGATCACCATTTCTTATGCTTGCTTATAACTGTTATTAAAACAGGCAAAACTTGTCATACATTATTGCCATTCAGTGCAAGTCAGAGTAAAAAAAAGAACCAAAGACACCAAAATGTGTAGATACTGAACTGAGTTCAGACCTATATGACTATATAAGCTAATGAGCTTGGATTGAAAATATTATGATGTTTTCAATTTAAGACTCATAGTTTTGTGCTGGAGGGTTGCATTAGATTCTAAGATCTAGATGCAATGCTCTCAGATCCAAGGCTCCTCACTGATGAAGGCCACAAGCCAGAAACTAGTCTGGGGATATTGGATGAGTAGGCACTAGATGGGGATTTTATGCACAAGCCTTCTGGCATCCATTGATTACTCTGTCTTGCACTGAGTGGTAATACTGTATGGAGAGTTTTGCCTGTTTTAATTAGGTAGAAGAACGTTAGAATCCAGGTTAATTAAATATGTTAAATTAATGTCAGATATATATATAATTATCAGATTTATGTTAATTTACCTTTTTTGAAGGTCATTAGTTGGTCATGAGAATTAATTCAAAATTGATTTTACTGAATTTTTGGCAAAAATATTTACCTGTTTGCAATTTGATTTCAGATCTCCTGGATGAATATAATTGTTGTATACATGTTTACCTAAACATAAAAATATTGGTCATACAGAGAATGCATTCTGCAGTATGATCATTAGAACAATATTTAAAGGTGATAAATAAATAAAAAAGGTTGAGAAAGCTGTTACTAATCAGATAAAGAGTTTCAGTCAAATTTCAAGAATTATTTTAACATTTAGGAAATTGGCCTTTCATTATAAAAATTAAAAACGTGAATATCCATAAAATAAAATCATTTCAGATTTCTTAGAATTAAATTGTAAGTATTACCGTTTAATAAGGAATCCCTTGAAAATATAAAAGAATATTAAGAAAAAGCATATTACCAATTCTGGTATCTCAATTTAATTACTTGTCTTTGGAGCAAACATGTCTTAAGTACAATTCTAAATGAAAGCAAAGGTTCACTTTATTATTTTATAATTTGTAATGCAGCTTCTGATATGAAATATTTTAATATTATTGAAAAATAAATTTGATAGTAAAACAGTAAAGCAAATTCCATATTATATAATAATATTTCAGTTTGCATTTTTACACATAGTTTACTCAAATGGTAGATCACTATTTAAGTAATAAAAGTTTTTAATTTAAGATCAACATGTTGACTGTAGTGTTCAATAAGATATATAAGGTAAATTAATATCAGTCCATTCAATTATTTATATAATTTGAAGTTACCAGAATGCAAAAAATGGGTATCATTTTCTACCACTGCTCTTATTGGATCAAAGAGTTTTTTTTTTTTTTTTCATATGTCATAGCATCGGCCGGGACATGAACCCACAACCATCTGCAACCAACTACTTGCTTGCAAGGCAGCTACGATGACCACTTGGCTAAAAATGCTTGACTGATCAAAGAGTTGTTGATTATCAAATCAAAACTATCAACAAATGTGGTAAATTAAACAAAGAAGATGACTCTTTCAACAATGAAAACTTTGAAGAATATGATAAAACATTACAATTTGATTTATAAACATCAAATCTTGTTTTCGCATCTCTGACCATAATAGTTGCAACATCTGACAAAACTTTATAGCCATATGTGACCTCATAGGAAAAGATAATATGTCACTTTGATATTCAGTAATCAAGGAAAACATGATATACCATTAATAACTTGGCTCTTCTAAGACTTACAGCTTCAATTTTGGTGTAGGAATGTCCCATAAACATTAACATCTAATAATTGTAGAAAGATTAACTATGGCTTCAACTTGCCATGGATTTGTATCATTCGATTTTTATGTTCTTGAAAATGAGTCACATTGACTGATGCACAATATTAGCATACTTCGTCTAAATTAATGTTTTGCACAATTTTAAATAGAAATATGTCTTTTAGGCAGATTCTAATAAAGATCAGATTAATAAAAGATAGCATTATAAACTATTAATAGCATTTCATTTAACTATTTTCAAAATGCTTATTTAAGATCTTAATATTTATTCTAGTTATTAATTCTAAAGCGGTATACTATTTATTTATACTGAATGTTTTCTGTATATGTAGATAGAGAAATCGGTATTTTTTTCGTATGTATGTGGTCATAGGTATATGTTTTGCTTGAGAGAAGGATAAATAGACTGAAAAATCCTGAATTCAAATCCCTCTATTTAATTATTAATGTTATTTTAAAATACTTAGGGGAAAAAATCACATAATACAAACTAATCAATCAAATACTTAAAAATCTCAATTTTGTTTCAGATGATTATTTACAGAGTACTGACGTTTGCATTCAGTAATATTAACCAATTGGTAATGAATACCATACAAATATTTTTCACTCCCTTTTTTTAACATATTATATAGGCGATTATTCTTATATAGCTTTCGCATATATGCATTTGAAAAACAACATTGAAGCTGAATCCTAAGTGACCAATTAGATAACAAACTAACCATCTTTTTTTTTTTAATTCCCACTCCTACACTTAATAAAAAATAGTAAACAGTCTTGTTTTAGCCAGATAAAAATATTCAAAAAATAAATGACAAATAAAACTATGTTTTCTAATATTTTATTGTTTTGTTTAATATATTATTTATTAAAGGAAAATAATAAGACAAAAAAAAAAACACATTCATATGCTATATATATAGATTCGTTAGTGAAACCTAAATGAATTTGAGCAGGATAAATTTTTAATATTTATATACATTGCGATTGCTCATAATTACTATTTCATTATTTTTGCAACAAATGGCCATGAAGGAGTTGCTCACAAATAAAGAACTGGCCAGGAGAATGAGTTTATCACCATTTACCTTTGAATTTAAGGCAAGAAGCACTATAGTCTATCGTCTCAGATCTTAATTGAAAGTTTGAATGCTAATTTTATATTTATAATAATAATAATAATAAACAAAAATAAATTATGGTTCTAATTGTCTAGTGAATTAGTAATTGGTAAATAAAGGCAATGAATACATAGAATGACAGGTAAAGAATATAATATTTTTCACTGATTACGTTTTTTTATCTTCCTTACAATTATAGATTACTCTCAAGTAGCATGTGTTGTAAATAGAGTTTAAGTTAAAAGAAATAAAAAAACTTTATTATAAGGACACAACTATTGGAAACACAATGAAAATGTGAATTATTATAAGTAAAAATGAATAAAAAAATCTCTGATATTGACAATATATTAGATAAAATGGCAAGATGAGTTATTTAACTTAATAAAAATATAAAAAACAGAGTATTTGAAGATGAGCAAACAACAAACTGAACGAGAAATTGTATGAGAATATGGAAAGGATGGAAAGGATATTTGAGAACTTGGAAAGGAATTATTAACAAAATGAATTTGTAATTGAAAATAGAATGAAAAAAATATATGGAGGTCAAGATAAAAATATTATGTTGTAAACTAGAAAAAAATGGAAGTTGTGATCCTTCTATATGATATATAAATATAAAGCAATTTGAACAAGCTAGTATGTATAATACATATTAAATTTCATATTTAAATTATGCATCAAGCTACATAAATGTATACCCTTTTTGTAAGTGTTGAATATTAGTATTAGTGAGTAAAATTTAATAGCATAATAAATGTATTTGAGAAGACTTAAACTCATTTGTATTGTTTGGATTATTTCCATCATCTAATATGAATATTGAATGTCTTTAAAATAATTTTATTTAATTTAAATATTCCAAATACATTCAACTGTTAATAATAGCACATCAAACAGGTTAACACATCAACAATATATTCACTTTGATTAAATTCCCAATAAAATCAGAATAAGAACAAAAATTGGCATTCTTAAATCTCTTGTAATAAGACTCCCTTATGACAAAATCAAAACTACAGTTTACTGAAAACCTATACATACAGGAAAATACTTAGTCTATACATCCAATCACACCAGAAACACAAAACATGGAGTTATATGATTGCTGTGAAACAGTGTAAAAGAAGTGTTCAGAAACCAGTGATTTGGAAAAGAAAAGATTTACATAGAACAAACTCTTATAAAAAATGGTTATCCATTAGGTGTTATTAAGAAAACCTAAAACAGACAACAAAAAAACATCACAAGAAAAAAGATTATTGGTACTATAGTGTACCCATATATACCAAAACCATCAGACAAATTAAGGAAAGTCTGCAATCAGTACATCAGAACAGCCTTTCAAAGCCATAACACATCATGAAGAATTCTAATAACTACAAAGCCTAAATTTGAAATGCTGTAAAGAAACAAAACTGCATCTATAAAATACAATGTGACTGTGGAAGAACATATATTGGTGAGACCAGTTATGCCATTGAAAAGTACTTGCAAGAATACAAACTAATGATTAGAAGAGAGAAAACAGACATGTATGTATCAATGAACATATGTTCAATTGGGAAAACACAAAAATATTGGATAGAAAAGAAAAGGTACAAAGAAAAAAAATTAAAGAAACTTCTCACATGACAATGGCAAACAATTCCATAAGTCAACCTAGTGTGGCTATACATATTGTATGGAAAACACTAGTCAACTTTGCACTTATGAAGAAAAAGTGAAAAAATCAGGAGGAATCTCATAAATAAATATATGAAATTTTTACTTGCCTTTGGCAGGATGGCTCAGTTTTTTAGAGCATTACCTTAAAACTCATTACTCAAAAAACTAAGGGTCCATGTTCAATTTCCATGCTAGTACGGTCACTGGTCAGGCCAGCAATACCCAAAGAAGAGAATACCTCTCAAAACACTATGCATATACTAAGTTGCTTGATGTGCTATTACTAACAGTTGAATATATTGGGAATATTTAAATAAAGTTAAATTTTTCTAAAGACATTCAATACTCATAGTAGATTGATGAAAATAGTCCAAACAATAAATATAACTAAAACACCATTATCACAAAACTTCAGGAAAACAAACTCATTGTTTTTACCTATTATAGTAATCATTCATATTGTTAGCCAAGTTCGCCATACCTTTCATCACAGAAAATATTACATACATGATATATTAAGAAAGAGATAATTATATGAATAGATAAACCAATACAGCCAACTGAAGATAGCAGCTTCATTTCTCTGATTAGACTATTTTTTTTGTTTTATTTTACCTCAGCTAAAAATCAAAACAGAGTGTTTATGCATGTAGCAATCTCACTCATGCACAGTAATATATTATATCTAACACATATATATAATGGCTTGTTTGCTCAAAAGTAAATAAATTACTAGGCAAGTACTATGATCAAGTGTTGCCTAAAGTACATCAAATGTCACCGTCTGCAGTTTAGTGGGGCGATCATCATTTTCTGTGCTTGCATTTTCTATAAACTTCATAGCATAAACTCTTTAGTTACTTATTTATTTATATTAAGAATTAATTTACCGAAAAAGCAATATAGATTTCAAAGTTTCTATCTGATATTATTTACATTTACCTATTCTGTTTATTTTTTCAATCTGTGATATCATTAAAATTGTGTAGTAGCGTTTGTGTCAAATAGAAAGCAAATACTGAATGCAAATATAAACAATCTAAAATTTAGATTGCTTGATAACATCAACCCAACAAACATCAGTAAAAATGACAGGTTTCTGATTTGTAAGAAGACTTTAAACCTCTCAGGAAGTTGCAAAAATATTGAAAAATCTAATAATGGGTGATGAATTATTAAAGAGCAGTAAAATATGCTGAGATAAAATAAAATGTTAACTAAATTTGAATATTTTATTTTACTTTTTAGATAAGAATCAAATTTAATGTCAACGTTAAAATAAATATAATAAAAATATAAATGGGAATATATGTAATACATTAACAAAAAAATCAAATTATTAAACTTCTACTTTAGGTTCATATCTATGAGAAACTAAAAATAATAAAAAAGGGAAACTAAATCTCATTACCTAATTTTTATCGTAGAAAAATAAATCTCATTACCTGTCACCGCTAGGTAGATCAGGTTTAAAACATCTAACACCTTTCACAAAAACTTTTATTTAAGTACAAAATAAGTTTAATATTTTATGATATACAAAAAAATAAAATGTACATAAATTTAAGCTGTCATTCAGAAGAAATAAATTTAATAATAACAAGGCAAACATATATTATTTATGACGTGACTGAAATTATTTATTAAATTAATTTAACAATAAATTTATAAAAAAAATGGATCAGCAACAACAAAAAAAACTTTATAAAGTTTTACCAAAATTGCAGATTATAAACACATAATTTCCCCATTAATCTCCATTATATACTATAAATATTGAGTCCCTTTTAAGAGAGGTTAGTTGTCTTATTCCAAAAATATTTGTCTCATGCCTAGAAAGAAAAAAATATGCATGCCTAATAACTACTGAAATTTCTAATCTTTATATTATTGAAAATTACTTTTAAAAAGTTTAAGAATAATTGGATCAGTTATATTAGAAGATAAAATTTTTAGCATGATAAGCACTAGCAGAAAAAAAAAAATTTCCGGTTGTTTAAACTGGATTTCTTGGTATTCCAATTTTACTTCAGTGATATTTAATAATTAATAAATTAAACATTAATAAATTTTACCACAAATTATTAATTTTTAATCTGTTTAAATGTTACATTGAGAACAAAAATTATAATAGTTAATTCAATTCTCAAAGATTTTTTGACATTCTATTCACCTTAATGTGGGATAAATAATACAACAGTATTATACACTTCCAACGTTTCAACTGTTTTTTAGATCATTATTACAGTCATTTTCAAGGATTTACAACAAAAAAATACATATCTTTACATAATACTCTAAATACAAAAAACTCTTTCTTATATTAACATAACATTAAATCTATTATAATAAAACATTAATTATACATAATTATATTTTTACTTACTTCTCCCTCCCTTTACTTCCTTTATTATAAAACTTCCTTTTTTTTTTTTTTACTTATCAAACATAAATCGTCAAATATTAAAAACCATCCAAACACCAATAAACAAAAAAAATATTCATTATCATTTAACCCACCTTTAATTACAAATTTATTTCTTCCTTTAACTATTTTATCTAACTTCCATATCAAGTATCTACATTCTCTATCTATACTTTTAAATCTATTTAAATAACATTTAAATGATGGAAATTCCAATGTGTATATACATTATAAACATTTTGGACATGAAATTTTAATATAAAAATGTTGGAAAAGGTTAAAAACTACAGAGAAAGGATGATAAAAGAATATTTTTACATAAAAAGTTATAAGCCTGCTTTAAATAGAATTAATGGTGTAGATAAGGAATGTAAAATAAAATGTAATTAATATGGAATGTTTAAATAGTATTTATGTAAATTGTTAAAGAATAGACAAAAATTACATTAGTGTTTAAATAGATTTAAAAGTATAAATACAGAATATAGATAATTGATATGGAAGTTAGATAAAATAGTTAAAGGAAGAAATAAATTTGTAATTAGGGATGGGTTAAATAATATAAATAATTTGTTTATTGGTGTTTTGCATGGTTTCTAATATTGACAATTTATGCTTGATAAGTAAAAAAAAGGAAGTTTTATAACAAAGGAAGTAAAGGGAGGGAGAAATAAGTAAAAATATAATTATGTGTAATTAATATGTTTTACTATAATGGATTTGATATGTTATGTTAATATAAGAGTTTTTTTTTGTATTTATGGTATTATATAAAGATATGTATTTTTTGTTGTAGATCTTTGAAAATGCCTGTAATAATGATGTAAAAAACAGTTTAAACATTGGAAGTGTATAATATGTGAGCTTATATATATATATATATATATATATATATATTCATCAGTTAATATATGGAAATAAAGTTTTTGGAAATTTATGCATTTATTTATAATATTGGAGAACATATATATTTTAAAAGAAAACAGTGGTTGTTTATTTGTCTTTGTATAATGATAATATTATGGTATATACATTGTGTAATATAAACTAATAAATTTATAAATAATTATTTATGAAGAATAGGATCAAAATTTTTATTATACATTTCTCTAAGAATGTCAACTAAAAATAAAGGTCATGGATTAGTTGAAATTAAATCATTTTATCAATTCATAAAAGCTAAGTCATTTGGTTGAATATCTAGTGACATTCAATTTGACATCATCTTTTTTAATTGTCAGACATCTGATATGGTAAAGTTTCCAAAATCTTTATACATGATGAGACACTTAGATATAAAAAAATCCCATGATCAGATAATTTAAATGTCAATCAAAAATGTGACCAAAATGATTCACCCCAAAATTCAATGATAACACTAATTGCAATTTTTTATTTGTAAAAGTGTTAGAAACTATGTTGTTTAATAAATTATTGATTTATCAAGCATCAAAGTCTGTATGGTTTTTTTTCAACTACTACATTTCTCAACTAGATTCATAGATGGCCTTTTGACACCACGTGTAAATGATGTGAATTTGATGAAAATACTTTTGATATATTATTGATTCTTATCTCTTTTTCAATAAGTTAAGATCAAATTTAATCTTCTCCAATAAGACACAAACAAAATTTTGACATCAATTTTTTTTGATAGATACAAAAAGGTAATAAAAACTACATTATCATTTTTGACATTTATATTGCTATTAAGAAGTAAGGCAATTTTCCAAAATAATTATTAGTACTCTATTCAAAAAATATTGATAGAAGCACTATTATAAAAACTTAAAATATATACCAAAAAAATTAAGATTTATAATGTGGCTATTATTTAATTTATGGGATACACTATATTTTAAATAAACTGTGAATTCCCAATCATGCTGAAAGTCATATGAGAAGATCAGTAAAATATATTATCATTTTTAAATAAGATGTGGTAAGTTTTGATTTTAAATTTGAAACAATTTTTTTTATTTGATATGTCTAAATAATCGTATATGCACGGGTCTCATTTTATGTGGATTTATTTAATGCAATTTTGAAGTTATGCAATTCATGTTTCTTCTTAATATCTTTGTATGTGTTTTTTTTTTTTTTTGATGTGATAAAAATTATTAAATCAGAAGTTGAGCTCTGATAAGATGCTATTACTTTAAATATTATAAATTTCAAGCACTCACATCATATTTAAAGTAATAGCACATTATCAAAGTTCAACTTTCATCTAATAATTTCAATATTTTCAGTGCTTTATAATATTACTGTAATAGATTTTATGCAATAAAGAAGTTTATAATTCACTTAAGATCAGGATTTCCCCATTTTATATACACACATTAAATTTTACAAGATTATAATGTAAATCTGTTCAAACATTATACATGCCTACACTATGTATGTTGTTGTTGTTGCATTTTAAATTATGTTCTATTTTTGTTTTTTTAAAAAAGAGTACATAATCAATTCATCATTTAGTGTCCACAAGTAATAAATTTTACATGACTATGATGTAAATCTGTTTAAATGTTATAGATAAAAAATACTATGTATGTTGTTGTTTTTGCATTTTAAATCATGTTCTATTTTTGCTTTTTATAAAAAGAGTACCTAATCAATTGATCATTTAGTGTCTGCAAGTTTATTTTTAAAAGGTGAGTAACAGCGGTGGGCACAGTTAAATTTGACAATTAAAATCTTGATTTTTAATTGTAATTAACAATTTAAAAATTCCCGTAATGTGATCTAAAAATAATATGATGTGAAATGATGAAATGTGATTTTTAAATGGAATTGAAAATTAAAAAATTAAAGACTTAAATAAGAATTTAATTTTTAATTGTTAGTTTTAATTAAATTTTGCCCAACAGTGGTGAGTCAGTGTCTTTTTATTATCGTAAGTCTAAGTTCTTATTTTATTTTAAATTTTTAGTTTACCCTAATGAAGAGAAAAAAACGCCCAAGAAAATGAATTTCTTTGGAAACAAAAATGTCAATTTTAGATCACTTAGCTAAATGGGAAGGATCAGCAGCGATTGGAAAACATTTTAGTTGTATTTCCTCTTGACTTCGCTTAAGGAGAAGCTACAGTACCTCACATCACATCACATCATGATGAATCTGATGTCTCAAATAGCAATAAGGATTAAAATACCATACATATATGAAAAAAATGTAAATTACGCATAAAATATATATTGTTTTGAATAAAATTAAATACTGTAGTTAATAAAAAAAAGTAAAAAAAGTTTGTCTTGTATCAATTTTTTTCAAATTTGAAATTTTTTATTAGTCATATTTTATTTTCTTATTTTTTTTTACGCAAATTTTAAAGTAATTTTACATTGTTGCTTTGCTTTTATGCAATTTTTGGAAAATTACAGTACATATCCCCCATTTTTCAAGGTAAGTTAAGTCTATTTTTGTGCAATTTCTTTTGTGTGCATTTTTTGAGGAACCTATCTACTGCATAAAATGAGACCCAGGTGTATATTAAAATAAACTAGTTTTAAATAAATTTAGTTTTGCATCAAAAGAATAAAATATCATTATTCAATAGGTTGTAATTTTTATTTCATATAAGCAGTTTATAGACAATGCAGTTAATAAACCATATTTGGTTGGTAATCAAGTATTTAGTTATTTTTATCTAAACGATAAGACAGATATAGAAATCTTCTCATATTCTCTTTATCCAGTATTTGATAAGCCTGGTGAATACTGTCTTTATTTTTTATATTTTATCCCCAAGAATGCCTATTGGAGAAACAATAAACAATTCAAAAACTATTTTACCAATATTAGATTATAAAACTTTTTGAGTTTATTAAAAATAAACAGAAATAAGATGCTAAACTTTGTTTTAAAATGATTCATTATTTAATGATAAGATTTGAAATAATTTGACGTACCATATTTTTAACATACTTTTTTTTTTAATATGTCAAAGCACTGACTGGGAAGAAAACCGGACCAGCAGCTTGGAAGGCAGCTACGCAAACATCTAGACCACGATTGCTTGACACATACATTTTTATTTTAATGCAAAACAAATTTTTAATATTCAAATTAGATTGTGATAAAAAAACATTTACCATTAGCGTGAACACTAAACATAGTAAAATACAATTTGATATGTAACAAGCAAAAAAAATAAAAGTTATAATTCACGTTTTACATTAATTTAAAAATAAATTTAATATTTTATCATGACCAATAAAATTTTTAAAAAAGTTCTATATTTCAATGATTGTAAATAAGTAAATATGCACACATGTATATAAACCATTACAAATATATGCAATAAATAAATAAAGATATAATTTAACTCTTACACAATTATGTAATAAATAAATTTCTAAAGCATGTTTTCATTTATTTCAATATAATCTTTCTAAACTACATATAATATTGAAATAAACACATTGCTTCCCATGGTGCACGATTTTATATTACATGTATGCTTTAAGAATTTTCATTGATCTCTATGGGTTAAGCGAATTATTTTATTTCTCAATTAAAAAAAAAAAACTGATTTTTTTTTAATATTAATAATTTTTATTAGTCATATATTAAACTGGAGATTATTCACTTATTAAGTAATATTTCTGTAATTTTCTCTACACCATTCACAGTAGTAGGCACTGGTTCCTATCCCTTTTTAACACCTTGTGGAAAGATATAATCAAAAACATATGATAAAGGACATCTGAAAATGATGTATGACCCCCAAGATATACATTTCATGCTGAACTACCATAAAGCAGTTGCGCAGATCACAATCCCTTACACATATCTTTATCATTGTTCACTATATATAGATAGCCAATTAAACATCTCTTAGTTTAATTATTTCTTTATTCATATGAGGTCTTAACCATAGCCAAGTTGAAACACAATATATATATATATAAGTTGAAACACAATATATATATATATAAGTTGAAACACAATATATATATATATATATATTACATTTTAGTTCATATACATTAAATAATAATTTTTGTACATTATTTACTTATGTGTTTTACTTGTGTGTTTTTAAATATCTTTTTTAGAGACCATAAAGATTGACCACAAATTATGGCCCACAAATCATATAATTATGTATTATATATTACTTTTTTTTGCTTTTTATTAATTTTGCTCTTAATAATTATTCTATTTATATTGTTGGGTAAAATGTATGCAATATTATAATGCTCAAAACAAATATCTTTTACAGCATTACCTTTTGCATTATATAAGATTGAAATATTATTATTATTAATATTACTTGAATTCCTTCAAAAATTATTGATAATCTATCTATATATTATTGACAATTTTTTTTATTTTTAATGTCTAACATTTTCACTTCTATCATTAATATTCCTACATATATTCTCTTTAATTTTATGACATTTATTTTATATATAAAAAGAATAATAACTAGAATGTACATATTCACTCTCCTCACATAAAAGCTTTCATACTGTGCATATGTATACTTGATGCAAAAATATTGCTTTACAACCAACTAGTAAACAATTAAAATGTTTAAATAGAAAGTTGAGCTATCATTTAAATCTTTAGCAGATTGTAATTGGAAGCTTATTTTAATATGTTGACATTTACAAAACTCAGTGGAAGGTATAGTTACTTTCAATTCATTTTCTTATATTTAAGTTATGATTACTTATTATTAAATTTATTTAATTAATTTTTCATTTGATATTTAGAAGTTGTTAAAACTAAGACTCAATCTTGATTCTCTGAATATTTCAATGATGATTTTACATTATTTAATCTACACATATATTAAAAAAAAAAACAAAATTTATCCTATAGTTTAACACATAAAAAATCTAAATTTATATAGCAACAGAAATAAAAGATACATTGGTATCATTTATATATATATATATATATATATGTGTGTGTGTGTGTGTGTGTGTGTGCGTGCATGTGTGTTGAATTAAATGTTTATATGGATTTTTTATTATAATTATGAGTAGAAATGAAGCGATAATATCCATTAAATAGAGAGAAACTTCAAATTTTGATGTTAATGTTTAAGTTTCTCTCTATTTAATGGATTATCTCTTTATTTCTATTCATTATTATAACAACAATCCATATAAACATTTAATTCAATATATACAATTCTCTGGATAAATTAAAAATATTATTTGGAGAATGTCAAGAAAGTTGCTATTCTTTCACATTCTCATACCTATAAAAATAGCTCTCTGGTTTTAAATCCTTATCAGTACAAAGATCCTCACCAAAAAAGGTTTATGAAAAAACTTACTTAGTCTCAAGAATTGTTAATTTGTAGTAATTGATAATTCCTTAGTAACATTACAAGTTAAACCTTTTCTCTATTTAATAGATATTATCACCTAATTTCTATTCATTATATATAAGTTGATATGGATGTTTTGTTGGGCAAAAACATGATTTATAATTATATATTAGAATAAGCTTCCAACCATCTAAGTGCTAAAGATTTAAAAATTATCCAACTTTGGTTTAAAATCGTGATAGTTTACTAGTTGGTTTTAAATCAATATTAAACATATACAATATGGTATTAAGTTGAGAGATGTGCTGATATATTTGAAATAAATAAGCAATTTTTACACAGGTATATAAATAATAATTATAACAACAAAATTAAGTAATTTATTAACTGCTAAGCTAGACCTTTGATATAGAGTATCATTGTCAGAGTATGACTGAGATAGGAGATTAGTAAGAAAATGTTGGCATTGCTAGCTATATATAAAGATGAATTAAAGTGGTCATAAATTTTAATCAATTTGAATATTTGCATGTATAAATACAAGTGTATGTCAATCATACAATTGATTTAAATGACCACATGCATTGATTGCTCATCCACACAGAAGTATACTTAGAGTTATTAAATTATCAATATGACCATGTAGAATCAGGTGTTTAATATCTTTAGCTTTCCTGAAAAGCAAATGTTTATAAAATGCATACATATTGAGAGGGATAATACACATTTCTGCACTGGTAGATCAATGCATGGTTAAATTACTCAATATATATTACTGTGAAAAATATTAAAGCAGAATTTGTACCAAGTATACTTTCAACACGTTTGCATCATATTTATAACCATGAATATGATGTGAACGCATTGAAAGTAGACTTGGTACAATAAATTTTATATTTAAATTCTGTTTTAGTATTTTTTATATTAATAGCTAGAATATCAAAACATTATATATATATTGTACTGAAGTACATTGTTGTTGAATGGTAGTGTTATTTAAAAATAGTAATATCTCATAAATTTCATCTTTTTAAAAAATAAAGTGGGAATAAAAGTTAAAAGAACAATTAAAAACTAACTAGTAGGGTAGGAG